>PVIC010041531.1:0-16187 GCA_004025085.1 Thryonomys swinderianus | reverse complement strand
CTCATGGGACTATGGGATCCAAACCAACAGGAATCAGAAATGGTGAAGATGAAGAGATCTCAAAGCAGGTAGGAAGATAGGAAAGGTCAAGGCCACAATGCAGTGTTAATGTCTTCACAGGTAGTTCAAAAAATCTCAGTGGATTGGGGGAATTGTGAAAGTCTTCCTGTGCCATTTAAAATCAGAAGTATGTTCACATCGTGGGGCTGCATGGTTTGCAGTGTTTGAAAACACAGCTATTTTTAATATATTCAATTAAATCTTATTTGGTAGAATATATCATGTGTCCTATAGGGCTGGTCTCATGGCTAGGATTAGAGCACTTCTCAACTTCCTGAAGTTCAACTTATATACCAGCATGTGGTTCTTGTATTGATCTTTGATATTAGAGGGACTGCCAAATTGTTTGATTGGTTCACGGGGCGTTAAATTGACATTGGATGGAAGACTGACATTTCAGGCTTCAGTTATGGTGAGGACCTTTTGCAAGACCATCTTCTATTTTCCAAAGAATATGTGCCACTGGCTCATTTGATTGCCATTCAGAAAGTGAGGGTGTTAGTCTACAGCCTGCATCCTGTAATTTTTAGCTTATTTATATCTCTTCTGAAAACCAGACCCCACATTTTTCCTTTCTTTCCCTTAATTCTGTGTGTATAACATGGAAATTATTTTTAGCTTATGCTGTGGAGATGGAAAGGTTTATTCAGAGCTCCATATGCATAAGACGATTGGTTATCTCAGAGACGTTAAAGGACTCAATTCTACACTCATAGAATAAAAACACTGAACAGTAATTAGAATCTAAGCATAAGCAGGAAATCAGTTTTAATGACTCATTTTGGCCTTTTGAATGTAGACCTTTTCTGAAACACTTCAGTTAAAAGATAAATTATGTAAATGTCTCTTTTCTTCCATTTTAAACTGGAATCTGAAGAATTGTAGGATGGATTCTAAGGTCAGAATTACAGAAGGGATTAAGTTTATAAACAGAGGTATTACTACTGTGTCTATAAAGTAAGAGTTCTGGCGACTATAGATTCCATCACATATTTGTCTTGGAGACAGGGTCTCATTTTGCAGTTCTGGCTGGCCCTGAGCTCACTATGTAGCCCAGGCAAACCTCAAAATCACAGTAATCCTGGCACTGTGATATGTGGTACTGTTGCTGGTGGACATGAATCACCCATTATTATTGTATGTGGTTACCAGGGATCAAACTAGGGACTTTGCACTTGCTAAGAAGGTGAAAGAACCACTGAGCTAAATCTTTGGCCCCCATGGCTGATATTTTTAGCATTCATTAAATTGTGGATATTCTTTGAGGTTATTTATAATTTATTTTAAAATATATATGCTTCACCGGGTGTGGTGGCTCAAGCCTGTAATCCCAGCACTCGGGAGGCAGAGACAGGCAGATTGCTGAGTTCGAGGCTTGCCTGGGCTACATAGTGAGCTCAGGGCCAGCCTGAACTACAAAGCAAGACCCTGTCTCAAAAAAAAAAAATAAATGAAAAAAATATATATGCTTCATAAAATTCAACCTTAAGTAAATCTCCTTAATATTGAAATTTTAATACATTTCACCATGAAAGTATTTTATTTCTAGAAATCCTATTTATATGATCTGTAATTAGCATTCTATAAAACATTCTTAAAATATACTGATCTAAGTGAATTTTAAAATAATATTAGGGGTGGTTTCAGTATTTCTTTTTTTCATATAAGTAAGACAAGGTACACAGAGTTGCTTTCTTTGGTGTATGTTTTGGAGTAAATGGGAAAGTTGGGAAATGAGATAGAAACCCAGCCCTGACCAATCCAATCTTGATTCAAATACTTATGGCCAAAAGAAAATAGCTTCGAAAAACCCTGAAGTTCAAGTTTTATTTATTTATAGTTTTCAGAGATTCAACAAAGAGTATTTGTCAGGAGCACAGTGGAATCATCTCCAAATAATCAATTCCTACTGAAGTTGAACCCTGAGAAGTCACAGGAGGTACTCTTTCATTCAGTATTCATCACATGCACCTTGGTAACTTCTGACCTTGTCCTGGCACCTCCACTCACTCGGAGACTGAGATCTATTTTTTTTTCATTTCCATTCAACAAACAGATGTAGAAGCTGGGATTCTGATTTATATATACACGAAAAGAACACATATACTTTTAATAACTCTGGAAGCCTTTCTATCAAATGAGTTGAGAAGTACAGGGCTTTAGTTTCTGTTCAGTGAACAATGAGAGACATTTTGGAGAAATATGGTCAAAAGATTTTCAGAGAAACTCAGAAAAGAAAGGGCTCAATTGAGGCTGTAATGAATCATGGGTAATTTAACAGGGAGGTAGCTTTTGGCCAACATTTCCACAGATACGTGGACCTTTGACAAATGGAGAAGAGAAGGAAGCCACATTTGAGAGTTTCTGACATTGTTTCCTTACACAGCTTTATTTCTCTTGGGCTATGAACATTCTAACGTCAGTTCTGCTAGATTCTCAGTGAACCAGAGAGTGTCTTTTCTTCAGGGAAGGGCTGGCAGAAAGCAGGATTCAGAAACGCTGTTGAGCTTCTCTCTGTAATTACCCTTGACACAAGGGCTTCTATAGTTCTAAGGGAGAGAAAATTGTGATGGTCTTGAACATCAAAAGTGAAGTGTCTTAGAAGAGGATATCTTCTGAAAGACAAGGTCTTTGAACTGTTTTGGAAATGATCCCCACTTGTGAGTTGCATTTAGCTCAGTAAACGATACCTACATGAGTATAAGAGGACCGGGATTTCCACATTGGATTATAAATGCAGGGGTGTGCATCACAGCAGCTGATATTTTAGTCTTCTCACGTGTTGGCTATATTGTTCAGTGCCACCCATTCGTTATCTCAATGGAGTGCATGAAACATATGTCACTATCACTCCACCATTTTTCAGATTAGTAAATTAAGCTTCAGAGACTAATTACCAGACTCAAAGACACACAGTTAGATGTAGATCTTGGATTTGAACTCAAGGTCTCCTAACTCAGAGGACTTGTTTTGTATTCTGGTGTTTTATTTCCTTCCAAATGCCTCCTCCTCTCCATATGTTATTGCTGCTGATTGGCATGGACACTTTGAGTTGTGCAGTGAGTCACAAGTATTCTAAACAGAGTATATGCTGAGTGATGTGGGCTGAACTATCCTTATTTTTCAAGACACTGGAAAGTAGGGTTTGATGAAAAATCAGGCTTACAATACTTTCAAAATATAAACAAAATTATACTAAGTATCTTACATCAACTTATAGAGTCTATGTACACAGTAAAAGGCACTTACTTGACTGCTTCATCCAGTCTCACAAATGTTTTGGTTTTAGAAGTAATCAAAATTATTTTAAATTATCTTATAGATTTAGTGGAGCTATACTTTCCTTAGACTTATGTTCCAAAATCAGTTCGAAAGGCAAAAAATGTGTATGGTATAATTTATGTTTGAAAATCCAGTTAGTGACAGCAGCCAAATACAAAACAGATAGTATTATCATGTGCCAAGTACTTTCTGTAGTAATGCATTCAACCCTGTGGGAAAGTTCAATCCCTTTTTATCAGTGAGGAAGAGGAGCTGCAGAAGGATCGAGCCATTTGCCTGATTCCCTGTTGTTAATAAGTTCTGGAAGTTGAAACTAATTAGTCTGGCTGTAGAGATCATGTTCTTAGCTACTATACTCTGCTGCCTACTAGCTGCAAAAATACCACATCATCCCTTATCTCTCTCCCTTTATCTTTTTAAAGTGCAGAAAGAAACTCATCAAGCCAAGGTATACAAATCATAATTTAAGACCAGCTAATTTAGACCTTCATTGTGGTATGAAACACACTGAATGGACTGTTGAGAAAACTCTACAAATTAAATGTGTAGCTGGAG
Source organism: Thryonomys swinderianus (assembly GCA_004025085.1). Classification (NCBI taxonomy): domain Eukaryota; kingdom Metazoa; phylum Chordata; class Mammalia; order Rodentia; family Thryonomyidae; genus Thryonomys; species Thryonomys swinderianus. The sequence continues at coordinate 12,290 of PVIC010041531.1, read as the reverse complement.
ATAAAATAGGTTTTTATAAATATCTTTGCCTGTAAGGAGGAATATGATGTATAATATAAACTAATTAGTGAATGACAAAATATATACATTTTATGCTACTAAATTCAGTATACATAATACAGATAACTTGTTTGAAAGAAGAGGGCATTGTTGACCAAATTTTCCAATAAATTCTCTTTAAAAGAAGTTAAGAAATTTGGGCAAAGTAGAAACTGACTCTTTCTGAATATCTATCTATAATAACAGGAATGATAGTAATGACAGCAGGTTTCTCTGAGCACATAATGTCCTGTGAATCCTTTGTTACCTGGTTTACATATTCAACACTCGATAGGCATAATGACCAGAGATTTCAGTGCTATTTGCTAATTTTAATGAGTTAAATGATTCTAAGCATTTTTAAGGAACCCAACCAATGGCATATGAGTTTAGGGAGACACTAGAGTTTAAGGATGTTCAGTATGAAAACTCAAGCAAAGAACCCCCTACTCACAGCCAAGCAGCTTGGCTAACATTGTGTTGGTCCATGAGATACCTTGTTTGCTTTACCCTTATCAGTTGCATGACCACAGTTATTTCTTTCATGTTTATCTTAAGTGATTGTAAAAATAATCTACCTCATTTTTTGGTAGGTGAGAAAGAAGAAAAATGGAAAAAGACACATTAGAAAAATTACTGTTCACTGATTCAGAATTGTTTGGGCAATATACTTTGTGGAAAGTTAGAAGTATGAGTTCAGCAAGTGTGTGATTCTTGCCCTCTCAGACACAGAGTTTTGTTAGATGATCATTAGCACACAAATGCACAGATACTGTCAAGCTCAGATAAATGTGATGTAGAAAAATGGGACAAGCCTTGAGCATGTGTAGTATAATGAACAACCCAGGTTGAGAAATGAAGAACATTGTCCTGGTTGCCAAGGTGCGTTAATGGGTTATCTGCAGAGAAAGGGTGGAGTTAACCAGATGGGAATTGGTCAGTTCTCATCTGGAAGTTGGGCAATTTGAGACATATCTTATAGACAGAAGACTGCACCAATAGACAGAAGTCAAGAGGAGAGATTCCCCAAGCAGATAGAAGGTGACTTCAGAGCTCAGAGACTGGAATGGAACACTGCAGAGACTTGAGAGCTAGACTCTAATCATCCACGGTCACAGGAGCTGTTTTGAAGAATCATGTCTTATTGTAGGAAGGTGGGAAGCACTCAGTCTGTAAGCAGAGCTGTATCTTTTAGTTATCAAGAAGGTCCCTTTGGCTGCTGAGTGGAGAATGTACTAAACAAGAGCTGAAGCACAGACAGGAAGACCAGAAAGGATGCTGTTGTGAAGTGACCGGAAGCATGAAGAGGAGGGTGGTGTCCTGCCCAAGACAGTGTCAAAGGGCCTAGAAAGAAAGGGTTGGATAAGAGAGATTTTTTAGGACATCCTGTTAACATAGCCTGAAGATTGATTAGCTTGAGGGTGGAGGGGAAGGTAAAGCGATGGCAGATGCTGTCATCTTGGATCCAAGTCTAGGGCTGTACACAAAGTGACAAGGCCTGCTGCATCCAGAGACTTGTTCTCTATTTAGATCTTAACTATATCTGTTCGGTGAAGAGTGAACATCAGGACAGGGATATAGACACTGGTTAGGAAATGAGGCTGCTTCCTAAAACCTGTGATGTTCTGGATGCTGGGCTTGTGGGAAGCTGTGGGAGGGTTATGTATAGGTAAGTGTGTTTGCGTGTGTGTGTGTGTGAGAGAGACAGAGACAGAGATGATGAGAGAAAAAGAGAGAGAGAGAGAGAGAGAGAGAGAGAGAGAGAGAGAGCGCTAAGTTTTTCTCCCCTGCCCCAGTTTCTGTAAGCTGCTCTGTCTTTTGTGTTCTTTGCCAAGAGGAAAGAAAACAGATTGTTCTTGCTCAGAGCATTCAGCTGACTCGACTGGTGCCAAACCAAAAAAAGCCCTAAGAACATAATAATAATTGCTCATGTGTACACATCACTTTACAGTTTACCAAGGGCTCCACATTGCACTCATAAAAACTGCAAACTCCGTGAAGCAAGCACACTGCTATTAATTTTACTTCAATTTGAAAGATATAAAAATGTTCACAAAGGTGAAAATGAATAGCTTCAGCATTTTGGTGTATCTCTCCATCAAACCTGCCCGTGCACAGATTTCTCCTTTGGTTGGTCTTATTGGTGTCACCGGGAAGGGGCCACCAGGGACAAGAAGGACTGTATAAAGTCCATCCCTTTCACACCGGACCCTCATTCTCATCGCAGCAGGGTTCAAATCATCATACTCACTTAGGAGGGGAATACCGGGGGGAAGCTGTACCCCGAAACACACAGGCAGCGCGTGGAAGAGTTGGAGATGGAGCACATTTCTTTGCCACTTATTGCCCTTTGCCTTCTTTCAGACCCTCTTTGAGATAAGAGGAATAAGCTCTCAGGGGAGGATAGAGAGAGAGGGAGAGGGAGACAGAGGAGCAATTCTAATATGCTGCGCATTGCCTTTCACAGACCCAAGTCCAGGTTAACTGACTGAGGCCAGGTCGGCGGCAGTGAGCGGCAGTTGGGTTCAGAGCAGCTGTCGTTCCGATGTCCTAATTGGAAATAATTGGGATTCTGTCTCAAACCACAGAGCCCTGATTTAGGCAGCTCAGCCTCAACCAGAAAGCATCTGTTACCATCTCCAATGGCAACAGTTCAATCCCCACTCCAGCAAGCCGTTCTTCCCTGCCAACTGGCAGGCAGCTACCACTCAGAGCCCACGGGCGTTTGGACCCCGCCTCCAGCCCCAAGAAGATTCCAGTTAGGTGGGGTGGCGTGAGCAGGGAAAGGTGAAGAGGTGAAAGTACCAACATAGGACGGTGTTAGACGTCTCTCGTGGAAAAAAGGAGCTAGTATTTCTGAGGATGCCGTAGAGCCATTGCTGGGAGACTGATACATGGAAATGTATTCTATAGCCCAGTGTAGTACAGGATAATGGCATTTTACACAAGAAGAAAGAGACTCTAAGCCATTATCCTCTCGTTCCAAATGCAGTGCTAGTGAGTGGTAGAGCTGGGATTAGATCCCCTGTCTCCCCAGCATAAACTTCTGTCCTTGCCTTATTTCCACACACATTCATACTTTATTACTTCTATTATTGTAAGACGCTACCCAGAGCGTTCGTGGCCTCGTTTCTGTCTCTGTCTCTAGGCAGAGATCAAGAAGCCTCCCCCTTTGAAGCCGTCCCTTCCCTGTCTGGGGGAAAGAAAGCGTGGGCAGAGTGGAGACCCGGAAGGAAGCAAACCAGATGAGGACCTTGGAAAAGAAACGTGCCAGTTGCTCAGCAGCAAATAATGGTTGTTTTTATATTACCTTGCTTCTGGGATGCTGGGAACAGACTTGTGTTTAATATGTTAATGAATCCTCTGTGATTCTCTGTTGCTTATGTATAATTAAGATGGCCTTTTTAAAAAAAAAGTTGATTTTATTGGTACATTTATATATATATGGCAGCAAAAGAAAGGGAATATATATATATATATGTATATATGTATATGTATGTATGTAAACACACACACACACACACACACACACACACACACATATTCAACGTTGAGATTTTGTACCGGTACAAAACTTTTAAGAGTAGCTCCCTTTAGTGCCTGGTGTGGTGGCTCACGCCTGTCATCCCAGCGCTCGGGAGGCAGAGACAGGAGGATTGCTGAGTTCCAGGCTTGCCTGGGCTCCATAGTGAGCTCAGGGCCAGCCTGAACTGCAAAGCATGACCCTGTCTCAAAAAAAAAAGCTCCTTTTTCTTATTTTCTTCAAAACAGCACACCTTTCTGAAGTGCTTGTTTGGGTTTGCAGTAACTAATTGCAAGAAATATGGTGAATGATTTCAAGAGAACTGCAGGAAACGTGCAGCCCAGTGACACCAGGAAGACCATAAAGAGTCCAAGACTAGTAGCCCTGCAGAGAGGCAGGGTGAGAAGAACGGTGTTCCCAGAGCACTTCAGCCAGCCCATTTTAAGGAGTTCATGGTGCCATCTTTTGGGAAGGATGGTACCAACTGGCTCGGGTTCAGAGAAGGGTCCCTGAATGGTGAAAGAGCTTTTATGATTGCACAGAAGGCCTGTAAGATGGAGAAAACCTTCTTGAACCTTTTCTCATTTTAAGGTAGATTCAAGGCAGTTGGTGGCCCTCGGGTGCAATTCTTCATTTGCTTATATCATGTGATTAGAATTCAGTGATGAATCATGGATCACTGCGAGGACCTCTTTGTCGTATCTATATTGAGCACGTCCTATCTCACATGGCTTCAGGTTCTTGGACCACATCAATGTATATATGGGCTGCATTAGCCAACTTTCAGTGGCCATGAACAACTCTGAGGAGGAACGATTTACTTTGGATCAAGGCTTCAGGGACTTTTTGGCTGGTCTCTTCGCTGTGGGCATAAGAGGAAGGAGAATATCATGATGGAAGGGTGTGGGGGAGTAAAACTATTCACTTCATGAAGTCTGGATTCAGAGAGTGGGAAAGAGCCAGACAGGAAGGGGCCAAGGACAAAACATACCCTGTGAAATCACAACTCCAGGGCCTTGCTTCCTTTAATTAGAGTCTATGCCCCCATAAGCCTATTGAGCTATGAACTTATCAACGGATTATCCACTTGATGAACTTGGAGTCTTCATAATCCAGTCACTTCTCCAAAGCCCGTCATATTATAAACATTTTCAACACAATGAGCCTTTTGGGAGGTATTTCAAATTACCGTAGAAGAGGTCTTCCTCTCAGGGGGTTTATTGCAAAAGTGTGTAGGATGAAATAAATAAATAAATCAACATATGGAGAAGATAACTTCAGATTGTGACAAGAAAAATCAAGGGAACAAAACAGAATGAGAGTCACACTGTAAACAATGACTGGGAAACCTATCACTCACATGTGAAGGAAGTGATATTTGATTTAGAGCCGCTTCAGCTGGAGGAACCAGCCAGGCACAGAGGTGAGGGTTGAGGTACAGGCAACAATTAGTGCTGATTGCCTGAGGCAGAAACCTGTTTGGTGTGCTTGGGATAGAAATAGTGCTGGGGGCGGGGGGGAAGGGGGTGAGACCCAAGTGTAAGCAAATGGAGTCATGGAACCTTGTAATGACAACAGATTGTATTCCTAGTACATTGGGTATAAGTCTTTGGGTTTTCTGCAAAGGAGTGACAGTACTCTTGTATCATTTGCACAGCCATGGTGTCCATCGTCCTTGTAGGGGCTCCTAGGTCTCCCTGAGTGCTATTCAGGTTCCATTTTGTTTCACTGAATCCTACCACAACTCCTATTCTTACACAACCTAACTTTATATGAAATATCCTAGAGAGCATTAGGATGATTTTCTTGAAAAGGAGTAATGAATTAAAACAAACCTGATCAAGTAAAGAAGGCTGAGTATGAGAGTTAGGATTTACCTAGGGGGATGCTGTTGGAGCTTAAGATGCCGATTCCAGAGTCCTACCCTTCTTTGCGTCTCTACTCTCCCCCCATATGATAATGTGTTTTGAGTCTGTTGCCCAGTTGGTTAATAGCTCCCTACCGAGGGTCATTACTTACAAATGATAAGAAGAGAGAGCACATCTCTTTTATTCAAGTCCTAGCTTTCCTATCAACTCTCCCATGAAAACTTTTTGTAGACTAGTATAGCACTTATATGTTAATGTGTTGCATTTCTCCATTTGAATTTAAGCTCCTGGAATGATGTATTCCTGTAAGATTTATATTTAGATACTGTCTCTTTCTTTAAAACAAAAATACCTCAGTAGTAATAATTAAGTATATATAGCCCAATGTTATAGGCTATATCTGTTCACCCCAAGGTTTATATAGTGAAGTTCATGCCTTAGGACCTCAAACTAATTGTATTTGAGTCAAGACCTTTGAAAAGATAATTTAGGGATGATGAGGTCAGATAGGTGCATCCTGAGCCCACATGACTGTTGTTCTCATAAGAATTAGCATGAAGCAAAGACTATGGAAGACCCATCAGCCAGTAAAAGAGACAGACCTCAGAGAAAATCTTATTATCTGACTCCTTTATCTTGAACACCCAATCTCCAGAACAGTGAAAGACAGATTTCTGTGGATTAAGTCACCAAGGCTGTGATATTTTACTATTGAAACCCTACAAAACTGTATGAATATACTGTACCATGTTTACTTGGCACAAAAACTTCAGTCATTCCATGAATCTGGGGCAGATGGCCCTGTTAAGGTTTGCATGGGAAAGACAGCTACTGCTGTGTTCCTCACTCAAGATGGTATTTGCGAATAGAAGCAACATTTCACCAAGTGCTTTTGGTCATCAACAAAACTGTTCACAAGCAGAAGCTTTTGTGAAGTGAGATGTTATTGTATTCCTATGTGTAGATACACATATGTATGCAACTAAATGAGATCTATTATTTTTATTTTTTCCTTCAGTTTTGATTCTTCTTACTGCATGGTTTTGGTACACGATGATGATACTCCTTGTAGGGAGCTGCTGCCGTGTACATAATAGAACCCGATTCTTTTTGCATCCCTGCCCCTTCTTTCTCTCCTTCCGTGTCTTGATTTCCTTCACATTGTAAAAAGACCCATCTCTTTGATTCCTATTAGTCATTTTATATTTTACTGTCTATTTACAATCTGGATTTTACATGTGAGATAAATTAGATGGTATCTAAGCTTGTGTATGTGATTTATTTTACTTAATATGATGGTCTTAGGGTAGATCCACTTTCCCACAAATATACTAAGTTTCTTCTTTTTTTTTTGTGGCACTAAAAGCATTTTAAAATCTGTTCATCTGTTGGTGGACGTAGAGGATGATTTCAAGAATTCATTATTATGAATTGTGCTGCTTTAATAGGGGTATGCACCCATCACTTTAGCACATTTCTAACTCCTTTGGTAGGATACCTAGAAGGGAAATAGCTGGATCAAATGGAATTTAAATAAAACAATTATTGTTTTGTATGCTGTATCGTCAACTATCTTGTAACTTCTGTGAGGGAGAAATGATAACAGTTTTCACCATTGCATCTAGTTGAGTACTTAGTGTGTAGTAGGAACTCAAAGTCTGTTTATCCAGTGACCAGATTAATCAACTTCCTCAGAACTAGAATGTATCCTGAACATGATCCGATTCAGCAGTCATTTCCTGCTCTCATATGATCTACTGTCTGGTTTCAGTAGATTCCTTTAGACAAAAATATTGTACGAATGGGGACAGCAGAGCTGCTCTTGAAAGAGAAAGCTATAGGAAGGAGTCATGGCCTTTCCTCAGCTGGTGCAGGGCACTTCTTGAGACAGCAAGACTGATCTTCAGCACTGTCCCATGAGCTTTATCCCTACAGGACTTGTGAGTAAATAGAAATGGTTTCTCTGGCGCTGTTCAGGACCATCACTGTAGTATGGACACGGGTGTGATGGAAGCGTACACAGGTGAGCAGCTTTTTGCAGTAAAGCTTTATTAACACAAGCAGAGTACGGTCAGATTTGGCCCACGGGCCCTAGATCTTTGGATACTACGCCATGAAGTCTCATTTTTCAGACCTGGACATAGATGATTGTATCTTTACTTTGTCCAAATTCTGCAAGGCACCCAAATGCCAGCAGGGTAAAACTGAAGCTACTTGAAAGGCATGAAGGTCCTTTATGGATTGATTGTTACTAATTTCTCCCTCCCATGCCTCTAGGTGCCAAGCTCCTCGGTGTCCTGTCTCTATACATTTTGCATAATCTATGTCATTTAATGTCCCATTTTCTTTCTGTGAAGTTGTTTTCCTGTTATTTATCATCCTGGGTATCCTTTTCTGCCACTGAATATTTTATGCAAATGTTATTTTTTTCCTCCTGGAACCCTATATTAATTATGGTATAAAAATGGGAAAAGAAAAGAAAGCGCATGTATATAGGAGGCAGGTGGTTGTAGGGTTGGTAGGGACTGGGTAAAAATGACAATTAACTCATGTCATATACTGGTACAAATTCCCCAGTGTTGAGTGTGATTATGAGCTGTTTATAATACGTACCAATAAAGAATTCAATTTTTTGTTTTTGAGACAGGGTCTCGCTTTGTAGTTCAGGCTCGCCCTGAGCTCACTATGTAGCCCAGGCAAGCCTGGAACTCAGCAATCCTCCTGTCTCTGCCTCCCGAGTGCTGGGATGACAGGCATGAGCCACCATGCCTGGCTAAAGAATTCAATTTTTAAAAAATGGGCTATACTCACTGAGGGACCTGTATGTAACAGCTCAAAAAGTAAAGCCTCATTTTTCTGTTAGATGTGAGTAGCCCATCCTCATTTGCAAGAGATCACCCAGTGGGTTAGGTTATATTGAAACTACTGCACCACTGCCCCTTGAAGAATTACTGTCCCTGGAATAATTAAAAGGGGCTCACCAGCCCTGTGCCAGTTTGGATCCACTGAAGGGAAAAAGATACTGAATTAAGAGTACAGATTTTCTTGGTAATATTCATGACCCAGTAGTTGCACAATTCCATTGCTGCTCACAAATCAGAACTAAAACCATGTCTCTGCTGGGATACAAGGGCCAGGTACCTCACCACATGTTGCTGGGTTCATTGTTTGAAGGATAACGGGAAGAATGGACAGATTCTACCACAGTGCAATGTTGGTATTGATCTATTTTCCTTCTCCTTCAACAACATCATAGATACAACTTTACTGCCCAGTTTATCATCGTCTTTCATGGTCACTTGCTGATCATTCGGCATCATGAGAACTTCAGAGGTGGCAGTTTTTCCTTGCTCAACCTCATGAGAGAACTTCTTAGCATCAGGATGAGCACTAAGCAAACCAATGCAAATACTCATAAAATGGCAGTCCCAGAAAACTTAAGGAATCCTGTAATTTTATTTTATTTCATATTTAAATTGCTTTAATTTTTGGAGACAGGGTCTCACTTTGTGGTTCAGGCTATCCTCTGAACTCACTATGTAGCCCAGGATAACCTCAAACCCATAGCAATTCTCCTGCCTCTGCCTCCTGAGCGCTGGGATTATGGACATGAGTCACCACACCTGGCATTGTGGTGTGTGGTACCGGGAATTGAGCTAGGGACTTTCCACTTGCCAGGCAGACACTGGAAATGCCGAGCTAAATTCCCAGCCTGGAATTTTATAATTTTAGACTCTATCAATACAAAAACACTCTTCTTGGTCTGCTTTGGAGAAGTCACAAGAGATCATCATGAAAGCCAAATTCAGTGTAATGACTGTGTGAAACTGAAATGAGGAAAGGCTTACTCGGCTTGTATTCAGACATTTCCGCCCATGGTTATGTGGCCCTGTTGCTTCAGAAACAGTTCACTTCCTAGTGGTTGCAAAGTACAGAGTGAGAAGGAGGAGAGCCGTGTTCTCACACTTCCTTGAAGATTATCCCCCAGAAACCTAAGTTCATTGAACTTGCCCTGAGCTTCACACGATGGACCAGGCTCCTCAGTTATGAACACCACGAGTTAGTGAACAAGACTTTAACGCATGCATTTAGGGGGACATGCAAGACCCAAGATACAGCAAAAACTAAAATCTTAGGAACCTCTGAGGACAGCCATCGGGAAGGGCCAGATTCTTCATAAAGACGAAACAATGAGGATAAATACCAGGGCTCAACCCCGCCAGTTCGAGAGGTGGAGGCTCAGACCCTTATAGGGTAGAGAAAGGCAATTCTACTTTTCACTCCATGTTATCTTTGGCTGTCCACTCTCTTCCCAGTTCTTTCAAGAGGTAGAAGGTTGGTCAAGTCTGAGTCATTGGCTGGTCCACCAACTTATCGGGACTTGAAACTCGGGGGTCAGATACTAGCACTTTTTTAAAAAAATTAAATTTTTATGGGTAAATTATATATACACATTGTGATCGCACACAATATTGAGAATTTCTACCATCGTATAACACAATTTAATTCTCATTTTTCTCGTTTCTCCCACCCACCCTACAACCCCCACCCCTATATACATAAGTTTTGTTTCCCTTTTTTAAATTATCATCATGCTTTTTCTTCCCTTTGCTACTTACCCCTACACCCCATTTCTCTTTGAATATTTTCTATTTCACAGTATCTACCATATATTCTAGAGCTCATTTACATCTTCACTTTCTCATACCAGAGAAAACATACAATATTTACAGATCTGTGACCTATTTATTTCGCTTATGGGTCTGCCCTGAAGGTCCATTTGAATACGGTGCGGGAAAAGCTGGCTTTAACTTGCCAAAGACTAAAGCTAGATCCATCTCTTTCACCGTGCAGTAAATTAAAATCAAAGTGGATTAGAGACCTAAATATTAAAAGAAACAAACAAAAAAGCAACTTCTTCCCATGCCTTTTTCCTCTTACAAAGATAGAGAACACAAACTCAGCAGCGCCCCTGCTGGGGAAAAGCTGCGTCTCTCCACAGGCAGGTACGTGTCCCTGTACAAGCTAGATTTAAGGAAGGGGTAGGTTGTTATAGTTAGGCTCTGGATCGAAGAAGCATGAGATTTGGATTTTACCCAGACAGCTCAGACGCTTACACATGTACCCACAGAAAGCAAGAATTTCCATTGCCATGGGTCATTTTTCCTTTATGTATAAAACATAATATGTGGCATCAGGGCTGGTTCCAGATACTCGTCCAACCCAAGCTCCTCTTCAGCTATCCGCCCCCCCCCGCCCCGCCCCATAGCCCTAGACGCTCCCTGCAAACCCAGAGCTCTGTGATGTTTGCACAGACAGTTGGGCTGCATGTCTGTGGGCGTTTTAAGAGTCCGTGAATTACGCAGATCCTGGCTCTTATATCATCAATTATTCTGGTCGCTCATGTGGGCCTGCGTGGGCTGCATCTTGCAATTTCTGGTTCTCACCCGGCAGGGATTCTTAGCAGCCTGACCTTTTGAGTCACTTGACTGAATTGCTTAATTCCTAATGCCATCCCCCGCCACCTCTCTCCTCTCGACACCCTAATTTTGACTAGCACATCGATGTCTAACTTGGACAGTTGCATTCTCAGGTTCATTTTCTTCCTTTCAAGTGTGAAGTTCATCACCTGAAGAAAACAGATCAAGTGCAACTTTTCTCCCTTTTAGTTTCCTGATCATTTTAATGCACTGACTTATTTCACAAAATAATTAGAGCAGTGCAATGTTCTTAAAGGGTAATGAATAAAGGAAAAAGCTTTCTTGCTTTGAACATTGAACTTGCTCTCATTTTCTATATATATTGTATATGCATACACACATGTATACAGCCATCTTACTTAAGAAATAGTCATATTAGAAAAAGTACTTACTGGAGATGAAGCAATACAACATGTGTACAATTTTGCACCACAGTCTGCTGCAGAAGTAGCCTCCAGAGGTCAGCTGCTCTGAAGCATGCTGTTCCCATTCTAATAAAGATCCAGCAGCCTTTATGCCACCAGTTTATCTTGGGGCTGGTGTTTCATTTCTGCACTGCCCCCCCACCAAAATAACGTCACCATCAGTGAAAGCTGGAATCTGGAAACGAGTTTGCTTCATAACCTTCCCCCCAAACCCTGAAGAAGTCAGTCTCATGACACACACTCATCCTGGTCCTCTGTGTTTTTTTGGAGATCACATTACCCTGCTGGTCAGTGGCAAGTGATATGGCCATGCTTTACCTTCTGAGAAGAAGATGTTTGTCAAATAATGGTATTAAACTTATGTACTTATATTTAATTTTAATTGACAGTGATACTTTAAGTTTCTCTGTTGAATATGCAAATATCATATAATAATGAAATGCATAAAAATAGTTTCCAAAACTCCCTTGAGTGTATTGCGCTGTGAAGTCTATATTTAGAACTTGTCTGTAAGGACATCTCCTTAGCTAATTCACTGTTCACTGGTAGTAGCATTTTACAATTCCAATAACTGGAGTTTTTACAGTGATTTTATATTATACATTTCTGTATAATATAGACTTAAAGTATATTTTGTAGGATGATTTCTAATGCAGTTTCATTTGGTCAAAGTCTATTCTTTGTAAAATATTGATCTCGTAAAATTTATCAAGAAATTTAATAATTCAGCAAATGGTTTATCTCAACATGTAGTCCATGAATACTGGAAAAGTACCCACGGTACAGTGAAGTATAATTGTAACTTTGAACAATTGACTTGATAGCTTTATCCAGGTGTATGTTATTACTTATATTTTTTTGTTGTCCATCTGCTATTAGAAAAGTATATTATAATATTTTGGTTATGATTATAGACTTGTCTCTTTTGTCTTTGTCGAGTTTACTTTTTGTATTT
>PVIC010041530.1:0-16187 GCA_004025085.1 Thryonomys swinderianus | reverse complement strand
TGAGATGTGAAATGTTTCTAGAAATATCTGGTGCTTAGAACAGGTGAGAGAGAAAGGAGAAAATGAAAGTACAGAGAACATGTAGGGCATTTTGGGAAATGGTGTGAAATTGAACTTTCCTTAACTGAATAATTGAACCTATTTTGTGTCACTAGTGTGAAGATAAATGCATGCAAATTAAAAACTCCATTTGGCTCCACATAGAGGGATCTGCGATATCAGCCAAGTTGATTCTCTTGATTTTTCTATTGCATATCACAGTATACTTATAACATTTGGAAAGTTATCTAAGAAATTTAAACTTTCTGAATGTACATGCCTTTTCTACATGCCAAGAGATGTCCAATTCACCAAAAAATTGACTATTTCAGAGTTGTTTCTGTTTCCACACATTATTGATGTAGCACATTACAGATATTGAGTGCTACTAGACGCAGAGGATTCAGAAAAGTCAAACATTCCAACTGGCTAAGTCAATGTGAGAAGAAAATCTGCCATCAGAATTTTTTGTAGTATGTCTCTAGTCTCATAGCTTCCACAATATGCCAAGATCATTTTGGATTCATTGCTCTGTGGATATAGACTGGTTTCTGCCTTCTATCTGACTTAACTCTTATTCTTCAGATCCCCAAAATCAGGGAGCCTTTGATAGGAAGCCTTTGGAGCCCCGTTTGAATATCTCCAGTCAAAGCACATTTCAGATTTCTTTCCAAGGTAGAGTACTGAACAAATGTTATTTATCTGTTAGTGCCTTGCAGGTTCTAGCACCATTCCAGGCCTTGGGGCACAGTGGTGAACAATCACTCTGATGACTTGTTGGACCTCAACATCTCTGACCCTCATTGGGAGCTCTCATTTTAGTGGGAGATGTGGAAATAAATAATACTTCATGATTCAGGCAATGTTAAATACTAGTTGAAAGAAAAATAAAAAAGCAGGCAGAGGGTTAGACAGATGTTGGTGCTGTTGATTCTAGAGGAGGCCTTCTTGTTATTATATTCATGTGGTATTATTTATTTTATCCTATAAGTGAAGAGTAAGATGTTTAAATACAGTTTATAGAAAAATACAGATTTCTGAGATAAGTATGTCAATGTCTATTTTGGATCATCTTGAATATCTGTGAATATAATTGTTATTTTCAACTTTAAAATTAAGAAATCTATGGAACAGTGCATTAAAGAAGGATATATATTTAGCCCAGTGATATTATTTAGCACTTTGAATGGACTAATTTTTGCCATTTTTATTTACTGAATCAATATGATAAGTGGTAGATCTCAGTAATGAAATTTTAGGATAAAATTGAGTGTACTTTCAATGTAGTTTTATGTCTCTCTGGGTTGTTCTTGGTGAATTAGAGTGCAGAAATATTTTCATTCCACTGAGAAGATCAACTAAATTGGAAAGTCAACCTTAGTGAAAAATGATTTCCACTGAGCTGGTAGAAAACAGTACAGGTTTAATACCAAGACAGCTCTTCATCTGTGAGATTAAATATGGAGATTAGCCAGGAAGGAATTACTTGTGTGTTCCTACGTAATGTTTTTGTTTTCCTTATTTAATTATTGATAGTTATGGAAGAAGTTTACAGGCATATTTCATAGACATCAATATAATCTTAAAATACTATAGTTTGAACTTTTCCATTAAGGTCAACGGGGTGGTGGCACTGAAGGAGGAAAGTTCTGGCAAGTTCAAAAGAAAGCAGGAAGTTTCTCTGTATGTTTCCAAAAAAGGAATCAATAGTACATAGTGTCCTATGCTTTATTTTAAGTAGTACCTCTCATGGGCAAATCAGGATAACCTGCACCAAACTTGTGCATAGAAAATCCAAACACAAACTACGAATATATTAATGGGTCCCAAACTTTTCACAGCTTCCTTCTGTCTTTAATTACACTTGCCTCCACCTGTATCTATGTTGTTGCTCCCACAGACATTCTAATCTCCCTCAATATAATCTTTACCCCAGCTACAAAGACAATTCCAAAGGAATTTGATCTATTATGTCTTTCACCCACTATTTCTCGTCTCTACTTCTCTTTTGACTCATTAATGTCCTTCTTTTTTCCTTCCTCCCTTACTCCACTACCTGGTCTACCTGTTAGTAGAAGTGGCTTAGAATTCTCATGGAACATTGATAGAAAAGTGGAACAGTTAAAAGAAGTTTAATGTTCATGATTTATGTAGTGTTGGATCTGTTGAGGTTGCCGTAAGTGCTAGGGGTTTTCTGCTTGAAACACGGTTACTGGGTCCAATCCTATTGAACTGAATAGGTTAAATAGGTAGATAAATGCCAAAAGCCAAACAGGTAAAGATGACAGTACTATAAAACAAATACTAAAGACTCCACCGTACTTGCAATCAAAGCTTTCCATTCTAATGGATCCTGAGCACTCAGGGAGAAAAAAGTGCAAAAATAGGGCAAGAAAATGAAAAATTCTCAAGGGGCATTCACAGAAATGAAAAAGCAAAACAAACAGTTGGATTATATGAAGTGATAAAAGGGAAAAAAGAACAGATTAGTAAGGTAGTTGGTGAGCACAAATATGCTATAACTGAACAGTTGACCTACTAAGCAAAATGATCAGTGAGCCAAAAGAAAATGCAAATAAAGCTAGATAAATAATGAAAATGTTTGATAACATGAATGGCCAGTTTACGAGAGTTCAGGAAAATGCACCAGACACAAACCTGGGGGTAAAAAAATTACACTGAAAGTATGTACATCAGACATGCACAGTGTGAGGAGGGCATGACAGAACTAGGAAATGGGGTAAAGCAAGTGACCACATCATTAGAGATACCTTAAAAATAACAGAGGAGGACATGGATTCAACAGTTGCTGCATCATACAAAGGAGATTAACATAAGCTTGACTGGAGTTAATGAAAAACCAGGAGTGTCTTCAAAAATCTTTTGATGGAAACTGTAGCAAAAAATATTTCCTAATAAGGGGAAAGGATTCATTGTACAAGTGAAGAAATAATATGGAATCTCAAACAGCCACAAGCAGAAAAGAACTTCTCTGTATCATAGACAAAATACCAGAAGTCTAACAGCAGGGCAGAATCTTCAAAAGTCTTAGAGAAGAACAGGCAAATCTATTAATGTTATTACAGATTTCTGAACAGAAATCTTAAAGGCCAGGAGAGCTTGGAGTAAAGTGTTTGAGACACAGACTGACTCTCAACCTAGATTAACATTTTTTCATAGTTTTCTTCATCCAAAATTGCCCAGGAGTTTTTAGACAGAGCTAATGAAGCCAGTGACAACAAATAGGCTAGTTGAATGAATACATCAAGGTTGATCAGTTAGGCAAAAAGAAAATCATTGGAGTTGGAAACAGATGCATAATACAATGATAGGAACAAATCAATAACGTCCAGTATAATTCTCAGACTCAGTGGTACTGACTTCCAAACAAAAGACAGAGTGGATTATTAGAGCAAAAAAATCCAGTGGTATTCTCCAGACATAAAACACATTGAATCCAAAAAGAAATTCATAGAGTACAAAATCAAAGTGTGGAAAAATATATTGCATGAAACAGGGTCTCGAAAAAAAGGAGTAACTATCCTACTTCCAGACAAAGTAAACTTTGAGCTGAAACTGATGACAAGAGGCAAAGAAAGTCAGCAAGAACAGAATACGTGTTCTTTTCAGCAGCATATGGAATTTTCTCCCAAACAGAACAAATACTACACGAACCTAGGAAAATAAAGGCAAATGAATTGAAATAATATCATGCATATGATCAGATCACAGTGCTGGTAGACTAGAAATCAGTGGAAAATAAAATCACAGAAACTACAGAGGTGAAAGAATACATTGTTGAAAAAATCAGCGGGTCACAGAAAATCAAAGAAGAAATTAAGCTTTAGGATCAAAGAGTAACACTGGTACAACATAGTAGATGAGACATGATGAAAGCAGTGCTGAGAGGAAGTAGATAGCAGCTAATGCCTGCATTAGAGAAACAGAACAAGGCAAAACAACCTAATGAAACAGCTGCAGGTCCTAGTAAAACAAGAACAGTCTAAATCCAAAGCCATCCCAAGGAAGAAAATTATAAAAATTACAGTGGAAATTAATAAAATCAAGAGCAAAAGATACAAAGCAACATGGACTCAAAGAGTATGTCCTGAAGAATAAACAAAAGAGACAAACCCCTCCATCAAGTTTACCAAAAGAAGGATGAAAAAAAGAGCAGTACCGATGCAGTTAGAAATGAAAAGGTAAGATCACAATGTTCACCTGCTGAAATCTCTAAGATTGTTAGCACTTACTTTGGAAAACTATACTCCAACAAATAGGTTAGTTGAATGAATACATCAAGGTTGGGCAGGTAGGCAAAAAGAAAAACATCTAGAAGAAGTGGGCAGATTCCCATACACCTATGAAGTATCTATGCCAAACCAAAAGGTGTGAAAACCCCGGACATTCTAATAATAAGCAATGAAATCGAGGTAGAAACCAACTAAGAAAAAATAGGAAAATGTTTTTGCAAACCTATTCCTCAAAAATCTGATAATCGCCTGGCATGGTGGCTCACACCTGTAATCCCAGCACTCAGGAGGCAGAGACAGGAGGATTGCTGAGTTCGAAGCTTGCCTGGGCTACATAGTGAGCTCGGAGCCAGCTTGAACTACAAAGCGAGACCCTGTCTCAAAAAACAAAAAAAATGTCTGATAATCGTAGTGATGTACAGATACCTATATTCACAGTCAGCCAGTTCATATCAGCTAAATCCTGGAAACAGCCTGTACACCCATCAGCAGATGACTTCAGAACATGCGGTGTTTATACTCAAGGGAGTGGCATTCTGCCATGAAAAACAATAAACTTGAGTCATTCGTAGGAAGTGGATGTACCTGGAGACTATACCGTCAAGTGGAGTAAATAAAACATGCAGGGGGCCGGAGATTTATTTCATTGGTGCTATACCTCCCTGGCAATCTTGAAGTCCTGAGTTCGATTCCTAGTAGTGAAAAAATACAGAACAGGCTTAAATATTGCATTCTTCTCTTATATAAGAAGCCTGATACATAAATAAATGGCAAAATAAAATCCAGATAGGAAAAAGTAAAAAAAAAAATATATTACTGTAGTCAAGCATGGATGATGTATGTAAAAGTATACCTTGACTTGGTATAATTGTCCTACATTGTAAAAAATATTTTGACCTGTTAATATGGATGTTAATCTGTACTTGTAATAAATAACTTGATAGGAATTTACAAAATGCATGGATCTGATGCTGGCAAAAAATATTAGACAAAACAGGTTATAGTCAAAGGGGAATAAACAATTTAGCTGTCACATATATATGCCAATTCCACTCATTTAGTGCAATCATTATGGTCTGAAAACATGTGTTGATACAAATTTAAGGTTTAAAAAGTACTGAAAAGTTTTGAAATCAAACGGATTCACCACTGAATGTCAGAGCAGATCTAACACAAGTCCCCCTCAGATGTTTTAAAGTAATCAAGAGGAAGGAGGGCTGCTGAGTTCATTCCTGGAAGCTCATGTTGTCTTGATTGTGTAATCAGCAAGGGTGCAACTAAGGAAGGAAACTACAAGACCGTATCTTTAGTGAACCTAGAAGCAGAAATCTTCAACAAGATACTGGCAAGTGTAATGCAGTGCATCATAAAAAAGAGCATGCTTGATAACCTTGTAGTCTTCATACCAAGGTGAGTTCAACATGTACAGATATCAATAATGCAGTATCTCACATAACAGACAGTACAAAAATCATAAAATCATGCAATTCTCTCAACAGGCAAAGAAAAGTGCTTTGATACAATCCAACATTTGTTTCATATAATAACTGTGAAGAAAATAGGTATAGAAGGACCTTGTCCACATCTAATAGAAGTTATTTGTAACAATACTCCTGCTAACATCATGTTTGTTTAATGGAGAAAAACTGAAAGTTTTTCCCCTAAAATCAGGAAAAAGGTAAGACTGTTTACCATCACTACTCCTGTTTAATCTGTTATTTGAAACTTCATCCACAACAATTGGATAAGAGAGGGAAATAAAATGAAGAACTATGGAAAATGAAGAAGACAGAAGATCTTTATTTACAGATGACATAAGCTTTTGAATAAAAGACCCAAAACATTACGTCAAAGGACTTCAAGAATTAATATACAAATTCAGCAGTGTACCAGGTTATCCAATCAGTGCATAAAAATCAATAGCATTTCTGTACCCAATGATAAACATTGATAAAGAAGTTATAAAAACAATTACACTCCTATTAGCTTTGAAAAATTAAATATTTAGAAATTAATATAACTGAGGTAGTGGCAGACATGAAAGCTATCCTACCTGAAAAACGAGATCAAAAAGGACAGGAGAAAATGGAAAGACATTCCCTGTTTCTGAATAGCCAGAATCTACAGCGTCAAAATGGCCATACTGATATATAAACATAATGCAATCTGAATCAAAACACTGGTAGCATTCTTTCCAAAACTAGGGGCAAAAAATTCTAAACTCAGTTGGGAACCAGAAGAGACCCAGAATAACAAAATCA
The DNA here is from genome assembly GCA_004025085.1 of Thryonomys swinderianus. Lineage (NCBI taxonomy): Eukaryota > Metazoa > Chordata > Mammalia > Rodentia > Thryonomyidae > Thryonomys > Thryonomys swinderianus. The sequence goes on along the minus strand of PVIC010041530.1, from coordinate 9,634 downwards.
ATTTTCGGTCACAATGTCAAAGCAGGAAGCATCACAGTCCCAGATTTCAAGTTATTTTGCAAAGCTACATTATTAAAAACAGCGTGGTGTTTGACACAAAATAGGCACACCAGTGGAACAGAGTAGAGTATGCTGAAACAACAGACACAGTCAATCATCTATTCTTTGACAAAAGAGCAAAAAGCATGCACTGGAGAAAAGATAGCCTCTTTTTTTTTTTTTTTTTTTTTTTTTTTTTGAGGCAGGGTCTCGCTTTGTGGTTCAGGCTGGCCCTGAGCTCACTATGTAGTCCAGGCAAGCCTGGGACTCAGCAATCCTCCTGCCTCTGCCTCCCGAGTGCTGGGATTACAGGCGTGAGCCACCACGTCCGGCATTGTGGTATGTGGTATTGATGGTTGGTGGGCGTGAGTCTCCACGCCCAGCATTGTTTGTGGTTACTGGGGATTGAACTCAGGACCTTGCACTTACGAGGCAGGTGCCGGAACCACTGAGCTAACCCTCCGGCCCAAAAAGATAGCCTCTTTAACAGAGCTGGGAAAACTGGTTAGACACATGCAGAAGGTTAAATCTATGATCTACATCTCTCATCATGCATTAGACTAAAACTAAAATGGGTGAGAAACATAGATATCAATATATAAACACTAAATATTGGAAAAACTTGAAGTCATATGTAATAACTTGCATTTATTAGTAGAATCCTAATTGTACAAGAAATAACATTAAAACCATGAAGTCGTATATTAAATTCAAAATCATCTGCACATTAAGAAAACTACACAAAGGGAAAAATTGTTGCTAGTTACTTCTTGGGCAGAAGACTAATATCTACAATACATAAAGAACTCAAAAAATAGACCTTCCTCTGAAATTAAAGTTCCAGTGAAAAAACGAGCAATTGAAACAAGCAGACATTTCTCAGAAAAAGAGTATAAAAGGCCAGTAAGTACATGAAAGAATATTCAGCATCACTGGATATTAGAGAAGTTCAAATGAACACTGAGATTCCATTTTACTCCAAAAAAGTAGTTACCATCAAGAAATCAAGTAAAAATACTGGAAATGATACAGGAACATCAAACACTTCTACATTGGTAGTAAGATCGTAAACTGCTGCAGCCATTGTGGAAATCAGTATGGAGATTTCTCAAAAATCTAGAACTAAAATTTCAACTTGACCCAACTTTTCTAGTGTCTTCCATACAGAGTGAAAGACATCATATTCTATCAACACATGCACACATGTGTTAGTAGAGGTATGAATAGCTAAATCTGAGGAGCTGCCCATATGTCCCTCAAGAAAAGGCACAGTGGAGCCATAAAGAATAATATATTTAAGTCATTTGTAGGAAATCAGATGCACTTTGATTAACCATAATGTTAAGGGAAAGAAATTATACACACAAGCACAAATAACGCAAAACTCTAAGTAATTTAGTGAGAATGATAAAAAATAGATAAATGAAAAGGAAGGCAGACCTTTTGCAAAAGGAAAGATCTAGAGATGGATGGAAAGGGAGACAGATGAGATAAATTGAATTTGAAAGATTTAAGACTTGTGATATTCATGTAACAGCTCACCATAATGAGTTTATTCATTATGTAGGACAAATGTCCAAATAAACAGATAAATAAATTCAGTATAGCTTGTGACTATCAATATCTACATATAAATCTGATCACCAAAGAGAATAAATCAAGTCTCACTTTGTGCAAGATTTACATTAATTTTTAAAAATTAGGGAATAATCCAAAATAGAACCTAAATAAGAAGAAAAACAAACTGTTGCCTCTGGACAGGATGATTCGAGTTTTAAGTGAAATTTTACATTTAGTACAATTGAACTTATAATTTCTATTTGGGAGTAGGGATAGAGATTCAATGAATTGTAAAATTAATATGAAAGCATAAATTTCCATAAAAGGTTAAGTATTTTGAGAAAAATAATCTGGATAAGTTGCCAACATTTAAAAGGTTAAATGAGGCCTGGGATTTAGCTTAAGTGCTACTGTGCCTACCTTGCAAGGGCTTGAATTTGATCCCCAGTACTGTACACACACATACACACAAAGGTTATTTGGCATGAGACTAATCAGAATAGTCTGGTGGTTGGTTCTGGTGCAGAATTTGAAAGCAGCAAATATATGGAGAAAATATGTGTAGAAGTGGCTATAACTACCCATGGAATTCAGTAACTGCTAAACACGTGGGCAGTAAGGGCAAGAAGAATAAATACATAGTCAAGCAGTCTCGGCCAAGCCGGTGTTCTGCCTGATCATTACCTCAGGTTTAATTCTGTGAGGTCTTGCTTGCTTGGAAGGAAATGAATGTCTACAAGGCTTAAGTTCCTGGGATATATTGAGAAGGAGAAATGACTCCGAGTGAAGCAGATTGTGGAGACAGTGACAGAGCCTTCTTCAGGTGCAGGGCAGTGGCATGATGAGCATGCTAGGTGCTGCTCTGGCATAAAGGGAGGGGGCAGGGTGCTGTAAGGGCTGACGGTGGATGATGATCTGTTGGTTATGTTTTCACTTCACATTACGACTGTGCTGAGTTCCTCTTACACTGGTGCCTTCAGACTTGAAAGAGATTAGGTAAATCTAAGATAGAACAGTCTTATATTGCCAGCTTTGTGGCAAATACTTCTTAAGTAATTAGCACATCTACATGGAGAGTTAGGTAAAGATCTTCCCCACAGTTTAAAGCAGATAGAGGCAGTAGGAAAGCAGAGATATGAAAGCAGAGATCCTGTTTTACGTTACCCATCATTTACCTTCAGGCCCACATGAAGAGTCAGTGATTTTAGCAGGAGCAGCTGTAGGTCTCTTTTAGATCAGGACAAAGTAAAAAGGACAATGTGTGTAGGTGCTGTGCACGTTTGTGCTTAGTGTGTTCATATAGGATACCCTTTGCAAAGTACCTTGTACAATTATATTTTTTGTGTTGCAGTATAAGGCTTTCCTAGGATCCAAAGGCTCTTTACTATAATCTTTAACCACATTTAATGTAATCAACTGGGTTAAATCTTCCATTTAAGTAGATATAACTTTGTTTCATTTCATTGAATAATTAAACTAAGGCCCTTCTTGACAGACACTCTAAAATAAACCCCTTTTACATGATAATGTTTCCCTAACCCATGTTGTTCTAACTTGATACTACATAAGAAAAACTCAGACCATTCCATCCCTATTTCCTCCCATTAGTTAAATTCCAGATGCTAAACTCTCCATAGTTTTTATCTAACTAACAGTTCACCTTCATTCTCTGATGGGCAGTTCTGCTGCCTCTTTCGTATCATGTCTTCCTGTTCATTAGAGCCATTTACAATCTAGCCTGAAACAAATTCTCTCACTTAATTTGGCATTATTCTTCATCATGTAATCTTAGTGCTTGTCAAATATCTCTACGTGATTTTTTTTGTATCTAAGAATTTTCACTAATTTTTAATCTAACACCTGAGTGCCTATTCCTCAAATTTCCTAAATTTCAAATCTGTCCTCCTTCAAAATGTAATATATTTCACAAAATCTAAAATATTCAAAGGGAATGTGGTAGGGAAAAGTAAGGAGGGGAAAGAATAAATATGATTTAGGACAAAAAAGCACATGTATATTGATGGGGGTTTGTGGGGTTGGTAGGGATATGGATAAAAGTGAGAATTAACTTGTGTCATATGCTGGTACAAATTCCCCAAGGTTGAGTGTGATTATGAGCTGTATATAAAATGTACCCATAAAGAATTCAATTAGAAGAAAGATGTAATCTAAATTTCACTTTTTAAAATGAAGTATACCTCCACACTTTGACTATAAATAATATCCTCTGATTTTTAGTTTACACAGCTTCTTATATGGCTTATTTTCCCTTTATGTTTTCAACATTTTATAGACTAGATCGCTGCCTAATTCATCTTTGTTTTGCAAACAGCACAATGCTTCACACATAGTAGGTCCTTAACATGACCCTCTCTTTCATAATTTCCTTGGGCACCCTGGGCTTATTTTGAAAGTCACACATCTAAATAATGTTTGTTTTATATAACAAACTTTGAAATTTATCAGTTAAAAATTAATTTCACTTAAATTAACTATTTAGTTTTTTTATATTTGCATACATGGGTCTTGATTCATACTATCCGTTTCCTGAAAAATTTCTCATATTGATTCATATGCATAAATCAACAAGAGTGTGATCTTTCAGAAAATATAATCAAGAAAGCAGGATGCGGATGGAAGAGCTCAGGCTGTGAGGAGGCCCCATGGGTGACCTGTGCACCAGCATGGTGTGCTCTGAAGGCTCAGAGTGGCCGTTCTGCTAGGTAACTGTCTAGCCCAGGGCCAAGATTCATGACCTGGGCACAGCAAATCTGTTCTGCTCAATGTGGTCTTACTCCAAGAGAAGACAAATTGTTCTTCTCAGTAGCCAAGAAAACCTCAAAGCTTTCAAGCCACTTTTCCTTAAGACATGCCTCAAATCTGCTAGGCAGCCCACAGGATGGAGATGCCACAGAAGGCAGCTGAATTGCTCGGAAGGCTAAAACTTTCCATTTTGTACAGAATTCTGATGTTTCTAGGTTGCCTGCCAAGTATGAAAAGGATTTTGACCTGAATAAGTAAGAAAGGCTGAAGGGCTTCTTCTGTGCCTTCCTGAATCTCAGTGAGATGAAGAATAAAGGATTTGCTTCTCTGAAGAGAAGCGCGAGGCCTGCCAGCTCTAGGGACGTTCCGTCTTGACCCATCTGCCCCCTTTCCACTCTTTCTCCTTTAGTCTCCAAGGAGCCTGCTTTTTTAATTAGCCAGACCAACAACAGCAAATGAGGAAAACGGAAAGAAACCATCTTCAAAATGAAATACGTGCGAAGAAAACACAAGCCAAAATTTATTAAAAGCTTCTGTGAGCGGGCTTTTAGGCAACATTTGGCTTGGTGAAACTCCCGAACCAATTGTTTATTACGGTAGAGAAGCAAGGAAAGCAAAAATCATTCCTGGGTGTATTTGTCTATTGGAAAAAGCAAGAGGTGCTTTAGAGATTTAAAATTGCAGCCTGGAGTCTATGGATGTGTCCAAGTATAAATGAAAGATGGGCTCGCCAGGGGGACGCTGCTGATGGATGAGGCGTCAGCTCTTGTAAACTATTTCAGGACTATCTCTTGTTATGTGCTGCTTTCTTTTGTTACCTATTTTATCCTACGACTTCCTACCATGACCTTCTCCTTGGAATACAATATTCTAGTTTTTAATGTTCATATTTAGCTTCCACGTTCTATTTTTTTTTATCAACTTCAGGTTTTATTCTCATTAGTAACTAAAGGGCGCTGATCTTCACAGCACCTTAAGTATTTCCAGGACTGATAAAACTTGAAGTCTTTGAGTATCTGCATGTTGTTTTTTCCAGAAAAAGAAAATACAATCATATATTTGTGTAATGAGTTTTAGGGACTGGCTGCATTTTTTAAAATTAAAAACGTCAAAATGAGCTGATATGATTGAGGTGGAAGCTGAGAGTCAGACCTCACCATTTGTGAGGCTCTTTAGATGATTTGTTTGGTGCCAAGCTGATAACCATTGTGAGTAGGATACTTGCTATCAGGTTTCCTCAGCCCAAACTACCTGTTAATATCTGCCAGTAATTAGCTTCTTTTCAAGACCATGGTATGTATTTAATTTCAATTTATTTCAAAATTACATAAATACAGTGAGTGATTACATATTTTTAGCAGTACTATCAATTTAAAATGCATCATATTTTGAAGTCGAACTATTTGGGCATTGAAATAAAATATTTATTAAAAATAAAAGGGGCCAGGCGTGGTGGCTCACATCTTCATCCCAGCACTCGGGGGCAGAGACAGGAGGATTGCTGAGTTCGAGGCTTGCCTGGGCTACATAGTGAGCTCAGGGCCAGCCTGAACTACACAGCGAGAACCTGTCTCCAAATAAATAAACAAACATAAATAGATAGATAGATAGATAGATAGATAGATAGATAGATAGATAGATAGATAGATAGATAAATAGGATAATCAAAAATGTGGTTAATGTTTAAATTTTAAAGATTTGTTACATTACAACACGTTGCTGTTATTTTCCTTCCAAGTATTCTTCCTCACTTTGAACATAGCCTCTCACTCTTGCCATTCAGGTCTCAAAATGCTGTTTTGTGAGTGTTTTTATAAGCTGTAATAAAAAGGGGGTGGAGGCTGCTTCCTGGTGGCCTTTAGCAGAAAAGCAGGCTTGTGAAAAGATCATTGTCCTTACCCACCTTATGCACTGGATCTATCATCATGCAACTTCTGGCTCTTCACCAAATTCAAGAGGAATGTGAAAGGTAGATGTTTGGCATGGGCACATGACATCGAGCCAACTGCCAGGATGCCTAGTGCCTAGTAAGACACTTGGGAAAGAGCCCTACCAGCACTGCCTGAGACAGTGGAAGGAACAATGAAATACCTGTGTTCCTTATAGTGGAGGACAGTTTGGAGTTGGATTCATGACAATGTGTCTTGTACTGTAGTTGTTTTATTTAAACAAATTGTGGTTTTCAGCCAGACCTCCTACAATTATGTTATAAAATTAAATTTTGAGATTGAGAAGCTTAACATAGTGTAAATATGAAGGGTTGATTTCAGGTTGAAATTGTAACTAAAATGATATTTGGAGATATGACAATTATGCAGCTAGAATTTAATGTATATTCACTAAGATGTATGAATAAAGTACTTGAGAAACATTGTTAGGAAGAAATATAATTATATGAAAATAGATGTTCTGTATTTTTTAAAAGGAATATTTCTCTCCATTTGAAGTTGAATATATTCAAATATGTTGAATATAATATTATAATTGTGGCAAACTATACTTTAGAAAAAGGATTTGGAGTTAGAAATCAGAGTACTGCTGATTTCTAAAACTATGTTAAAAATTACCAATAAATATTGAATTTAAATTAAAAGTGTGGTAACATGTATGCAATGTTCCCATCATAATATGAAGGCAAATGATTTTTTAAAATGAAAAACTGCTTTGATATGTGTTTTATGTACAAAAGCAAAAAAGTAGTTACAGGTGGAGATGCAGCATGTGTCTGTCCTTGAAATGTAGGAACGGAGATGAGAAGCGATGTGTGTATTGCATGTGGTGACTCTGAGGCAGGACAGTCAGTTTGGCCAGGATGTCTCTGCAGTCACATTGCATTCAAAATAAAAAGCTAGAACTGCATTGCACTTTTTTATTTTTTTAAAACATGGTTTCCATTTTGTTGTATATTTTGACCCTGCTGTTTGTAGAGAAGTGGATTCCTCTCAGAGAGACTAAGGAGTCTTTTACAAAAGGCAAAATGATCCTCCCACATAAACATAAAAAATAAAATCACATCGTTTCAAGTTAAACTAGTCAATGAAATTAATTAGGAACTAAAAAAAAACACTAAAAAATATCGGAAGATTGCTTTATTATTATCAAGTGAGGCCACGTGGGTAAGGGTGCTGGAACTATGCCTTCTAGCAGGTTTTCCAGGTTACCCTGGTGAAGCTTCTTAGTTGGGACCACTTGCTTTCAGTCTTCTTATCTAGATTTCCCCCATGTGTCTCTATAGATGCCTGAGAAAAATCTCTGAAGCTAATGGATTTCCCCCTTTCAATTATAAGGCTTGCAGTAATCTAAATATATCCTCATACCAACTTCCTGAAAATATCAAATACTAATCAATGATCAGGCTGCTGTCTCACCAGAACTACCCACTTGTCTACCTGTGATTTACAGACTTTCCCCTTTCCTCTGTTCCTACCACAAAAGGCTGATCTGAGAGTAAATTTCTTATACCAGTTGAAATAATCAAACTTATCTCTTATGGAAAATGCAAACTTGAGAGGAGGCACTTCAAACCTGGAGCTCAAAGGACTGAATCATGTGGGCACAAAACTCCAGTCAGGGACCAGGGATTCTCAGAGAGGACCTTGAGATGATTCAGAGTTTATTCCTTTGCAGGACTTGATGGCTTAACAATTCCTTCTGTTCTGTACAGTGGACCAGAAATCCTTTCTGGCACAGCCCGTGTGTACACACAGGGGCTGGAGCTGTACTGGAGTTTAAGGGAATGGAATCCTAAGAAAGGTATCATATGCTTTCACCATGATGCTAGATTCGTGCAAGTCTTAACAATTGAGAAAATGGTACCTGCAACAGAGAGAGAAAAGGTCAGGAGAAACACTAAGCTAGACACTATACACTTGTTTTTAGCACAGTTCTGATAGATGGAATGAGGGTAGGTTACAGAAATCTTGGTGGATGATTAAGGCAGTGATATATATTATCATATATCATACAATGGAATTATATTTCCAATCTTCACTTTTGAGAAACCGGAAAATGTGGCATTAAAGAATGACTCTATGCATTATACTGAGGGCAACTCGGGCTCAGTGGCATTTATGATTTTATGATCATGCTCCATGAAATCTACTTGGAGACCTTGACTCAGGGCTCCTGATTCCAGATTGGGAGTTTCATCTGCAGGAAAATACTGGAACTTGTCGCGTTTTACTTCCACACTTTTATTAAAGAAAAGAGCCTAACAAATTAATTCATATAAATATATGGTAATATTACTTTTTCTCTGAGAATATTTTATTTTTCTAGAAATGGCATTTATATGGAGAAATGTCTCAACGACGAGAAAAATAACCATAAGAGACTTTTTCTGATGCCCCAGAGTTCTTTGAAGATGTTTTCTGGACTGAAGAGGATGATAAATTGCAACAGAAAGTCTGCTTTTAGATAGAACATATTTCCATGTTGTTTTTTTTCCGTTTATTTTTAATTTTTATTTTTTTATAGTACCAGTGATTCAAATCAGACCTTGAGCTTGTGAGGCAGGTGCAATGCCAACTGAGCTAAATGCCCAGTCCTTTCCTGACTTTTAAGTCCTCACAGAATAAGAGGGGAGTTGAGTTCAGAAGTTCCGGGTGGTCAAGGTTGCTAAGGGACATTCAGTGTAAAATCAATATCGATCAGGAATCCTTAAAGATTTTTGACTCTAGCATGTTGCCTGGCTCTGTCAGTAGGAAAGCAGTATTTGGTATAGGCCTGGGCTGCAGTAAATGTTTATTGAATGAACTGATGAAGCAGTGGATCAATAAATCAAGAATGTTATGGAGCTATTGAATTTTAGAATGCAAGGGACTGGAGACCAGTAGTCTGCTCTGTCTCTTTGCCAAGAAAGAAGTGGCCCAGTGTGGCCCAGAGAGGGGTAGCCAGGGCCGGGAGCTGACAAGTGTCAGTGTTCATTGTCATGATTCTAGCTCAAGGCTCTGCCATGAAAAAATGAAGTAAACTAAAATCAAAACTCACATTGTCTTGCAAGTCATCTAGGTATTAACCTGTTTAAAAGGTTACGCGACTAACAGAGAGAGAGAGATCTTTCTTCTTTTTTCCATTTTTAATATTTCCATCTCTCGTACTTTGTGGAACAATTAAAATGTTCTGAGCCGGGCTTGGTGGCTCATGCCTGTAATCCCAGCCCTCGGGAGGCAGAGGCAGGAGGATTGCTGAGTTTGAGGCTTGCCTGGACTACATAGTGAGCTCAGGGCCAGCCTGAACTACAAAGCGAGACCCTGTCTCCAAAAAAAAAAAA
>PVIC010041529.1:0-16185 GCA_004025085.1 Thryonomys swinderianus | reverse complement strand
AAAAAAAAAAAAAAAAAAAAAAAAAAAAAGCAAACACTATTTTTTGCTCACAAATTATATTCAAAAATGTGATGACCCACATTTGGCACACAGGCCTGTATGCTGAACTCTTTCATACAGAAATGAAAAGTATATAAAAAGATGTTTATGTATTTTTTCTACTTTGAAGAAATTTTAATATATCCTGATTGCTATATAAATTGTTTAATGCACTATTCTAGCTTCATTTTTTCATCATTTTTTGTATAGTTTAGTAGTACTTAATATATTCACATTACTGTGGGAAATGACTACAGAACTTTTTCATTTTGCAACAATGAAACTCTCCCCAGTAAACAACTTCCCATTCCCTACTCTCATCCACAGGCAAGCAACATTCTGCTGTTTCTCTGAATGTGGCTCAGGTAAAATCAGCCTCCATAAAATCTTTTAGGGCACAAATGCTAGAGGACAGTTGGGCATGGTGCCACATACCTACAACCCCGGGACTCTGGAGGCTGAAGCAGAAGGATTAGAGGCCACTTTAGGCTCCACAGTGAGTTTAAAGTCAACCTGGCTTATGGGCCAGTCTGAACTACATAGTGAGACTCTCTTAAACAGAAAATCATAGTGCCGAACATGGTGACTCACACCTGTAATCCCAGCACTCAGGAGGCAGAGGCAGGAGGATTGCTGAGTTCGAGGCTTGCCTGGGCTACATAGTGAGCTCAGGACCAGCCTGAACAACAAAGGGAGACCCTGCCTAAAAAAAAAAAAAGTAGAAAGTAAAAAAAATAGTAATTTATGTTACTATTGACAGCTGCAGAGGTGAACACATTAGGAATTCTATATATATGCAAGTTGCAACATGTGAATATACTTAAAGCTAAAAAACATTAAGAAATATTCTGTCGGGCTGGAGGGTTAGCTCAGTGGTTCCGGCGCCTGCCTCGCAAGCGCAAGGTCCTGAGTTCAATCCCCGGTGACCACATACAATGCTGGGTGTGGTGACTCACGCCCACCAGCAATCAATACCACATACCACAATGCCAGGCGTGGTGGCTCATGCCTGTAATCCCAGCACTCGGGAAGCAGAGACAGGAGGATTGCTAAGTTCAAGGCTTGCCTGGGCTACACAGTGAGCTCAGAGCCAGCCTGAACTACAAAGTGAGACCCTGTCTCAAAAACAAAAACAAAAACAAAAACAAAAGTGAGATAAAACAAGATTTGCTTGTTCCCAGAAATTTGAAAATGTAAAATATTTAGATCTGGATTTAACAGGTAGTGGGATATAGGACAGACACAACACTGCCACAGCCGAGACTAAAATATTAAGAGTGTTATCCACTGTTCCCATAGAACAAAGCATCAGGTATATAGTAGCAATAACTGAAGCTGATGGCTGTGAATGTAGCTCAGGCGCAGGTCCTGAGTTTAATCTCTGGTATCAAAACAAAGACAAAAGCTGGACGTGGTGGCTCACGCCTGTAATCCCAGCACTCGGGAGGCAGGGACAGAAGGATTGCTGAGTTCGAGGCTTGCCTGGGCTACATAGTGAGCTCAGGGCCAGCCTGAACTACAAAGAGAGACCCTGTCTCAAAAAGCAAAAAAAAAAAAAAACAAAGACAAAAACCTGAAGCTAAAAGTTTCCACAAATTAAAGAAAGCGAGGGTAATTGTCTATTAGTAGAAACTACCCATGTACAGGAGAAAACTGGGTATGGTGGCTCACACATGAAGTCTCAGCACTGGGGAGACAGAGGAAGGAGGATTGCCATCAGTTAGTTTCCAAACTAGCCTGGACTACATAGTGAGCTTAGGGACAGCCTGAACTACAAATACAAAGCAAGACCGTCTCAAAAAAAAAAAAAAAAAAAAAAAAAAAAAAAAAAAAAAAAAAAAAAAAAAAAAAAAAAGAATAGCAGTAACTTCCAAAAAAAGGAAACAGCAGAGGGCCAAGCTGAGTTGAATAGATAGTGGGCTATTGCACTCTAAATATTTTGTAACACAGGCAAAAAATCAGAAATAAGCCAATATTATGAAAAAACAAAAGCTATAAGGTTATGAAACTATAAACATGTTCATTATTCTAAAGCAATTTTAATTATACATAAAGATAGTCAATACAGCAATCAATAGAGGAAAGTATCCTAGAACTGCCAAATATCAATATTATAAGTCTAATAAACTTAATCACTCACAAGAAAACAGATTCTTGGGCCAGGGTTTAGCTCAGTGCTTCCGGCGTCTCCTTTGCAAGCGCAAGTTCCTGAGTTCATCCCCAGTAACCACAAACAATGCTGGATGTGGTGACTCACACCCACCAGCAATCAGTACCACATACCACAGTGCCGGGCGTGGTGGCTCATGCCTGTAATCCCAGCACTCAGGAGGCAGAGACAGGAGGATTGTTAAATTCAAGGCTTGCCTGGACTATATAGTGAGCTCAGGGCTGGCCTGAACTACAAAGCGAGACCCTGTCTCAAAAAAAAAAAGAAAAATCAGATTCTTTTCTTTTTGTGTGTGGTAGCAGGAAAAATCAGATCAGATTCTTAATTTAATGACAACTGGACAGTATAGACAGCAGCCAAAGCTAAAGTAGATAGTCTGGGCAGAGAAAGATGAGCTCTGATGAAATAAGAAAAACACATTAAGTATTCAGGAGCTAGGAGGTAGGAAGACAGACTACCAGAAAATTAGCGTGTAGTATAAATGAGATCACATGCATAGAGAGCCAGAGATGTAAACTAAATCATACTGATGGTACCAAATATCTGTAAACTTATCCAAATGAGCCCTTTTCTTACCATGACATCTAGATTCCAAGAACAAGCCACTCCAAAATGTTATGGGAAAAACATCTTTCAATTTATGTGCCACATTCATGATGTCACAATATGGAAGAATGAAGGTTTGAACTAAAGAGGGCCCAACTGCACTGTCTTAAATTCTATCCAACTTAGCTGTCTACAATAAAAGGAGTTATTTGGAATTACCTATAACCTTTTGTTTTTTTTTTTGGTACCAGGAATTGAACTCGTGACCTTGTGTTTTCGATGCAGATGCTGTAAATACTGAGCTAAATCCCCAGCCTTGGAATCAGTTATTACAGTAACAATAGGGTAGATGGCAAAGCAAACCACTTTGATATCCTAATATTCCACACTAATAAAATGCAAACATCCTGTTTTGTTACCACCTATGTTTTCCGAAATATTCTAACTGTAAAATAGGGAAACAAGCAATCAGTAACAAAGACTAGAAGTGAAAAACAGTGCTGTGGAAGGTTATGGGAAAGGTTCAGAGAGAAACACAGACGACTCTGGCTAAGCAAAAAATATGAGAGTTTTTGTTTTTGTTTTATTTTTTGGTTTTCTGAGACAGGCTTTTGCAATGTAGTCCAGGCAGGCCTTGAATTCACAATCCTCCTGCCTCAGCCTCCTAAGTACTGAGATTACAGGCAGGGACCACATCCAAAAAGAACAGAAGCTATGTGAGTAACGTGTCCCAATGCAGGTGTTGGCAAACTATAGCAACTGGCTTTTCTATAAACAGTTCTGTTGGAACAGAGCTCCATGAATGTTTTCAGGCTACAATGACAGAATTCATATGCCTCCCCAACATAGCCACAACTATTTACTGTCGGGCCATATATGGAAAAAGGTTGCCAGTTCCTGTCACAAAGTACAGCATAAATCAGTAGCAGCAAAAACTCAGAAGGCAATTAGAGAAACTGGAACTAAGAGGACATTTAAGTCATGTTAAAACCAGACCACTGGGCCAGAGGGTTGGCTCAGTGGTTCCGGCGCCTGCCTCGCAAGCGCAAGGTCCTGAGTTCGATCCCCGGTAACCACATATAATGCTGGGCGTGTAGACACGCCCACCAACAATCAACACCGCATACCACAAAGCCGGGCGTGGTGGCTCACGCCTGTCATCCCAGCACTCAGGAGGCAGAGATAGGAGGATTGCTGAGTTCGCGGCGGCTTGCCTGGGCACCATAGTGAGCTCAGGGCCAGCCTCAACTACAAAGCAAGACCCTGTCTCAAAAAAGCAAAAAAAAAAAAAAAAAAAAAAAACCAGACCACTGAAAACAAGTTTGAAACTCCTCTTACTGGACTACTCATAAGTACCTTTCTCCTCCAAAGCCTGAAAGTGTTGGACATTTAGAAAATTAGTTCCATACCACACACCAAAGAAATATAATGGAATAGATTGGCATGAAAAGATAACAATCAGTCAGACTATTGGAGATGCTGAAGCAGTAAGATCTCCAGTTTGAGATCAGCCTGGAGAGACACTGCCTCAAAATAAAAAAGTACTAGAGGCGTAGCTCAGTGGGAAAGTATTTCTATAACATGCATCAAGGCCCCAGGTTCAATCCCTAGTACAACAACAAAATATCAGTGTGAAAAAAGCACTCAACAATAAGAACACAGATTTTTGTTTTAGTTCATTATGAGTCAAGGAAATACAAACCGAACTAGCAAAAAGCATTTTCTATCTCTGCAACAGCCCATTTTTTAAAAAACCTTAATACAATATATCAGTAAAGGTGAGATAGATGGACACTTGTATACATACTATTAGAGAGACTGCACATTATATCTAACTTTTACAGATAAACATGGATATGTAAAAATTTACCTGCAGGGCCGGAGATTTAGCTCAGTGGTTCCAGCGCCTGCCTCGCAAGCTCAAGGTCCTGAGTTCGATCCCTGGTAACCACATACAATGCTGGGCGTGGTGACTCACGCGCACCAGCCATCAATACAACATACCACAGTGTGGGGTGTGGTGGCTCACGCCTGTCATCCCAGCACTTGGGAGGCAGAGACAGGAGGATTGCTGGGTTCCAGGCTTGCCTGGGCTCCACAGTGAGCTCAGGGCCAGCCTGAACTACAAAGCGAGATCCTGTCTCAAAACAAAACAACAAAAAAATTACCTGCAGGAATGTTCAGTGTAGCATTATTTACATGTAACTATTAAAAGAAGGGACTAGAGGGTATAAATCAGTTGTAAAACCCTTGCCTGGTTTGCAGAAAAACCTTGGTTCAATCTCTACCATCATAATACATGGATGAATGACTGAATGAAATGAATAAATTAAATTTTTACATTCATAGAGTGGCATATCATGCCCCACTGTAAAATATTATTAAACTATATTTAATGGTATGGGAAATATCTGAGGTCTGCTTAGTTTAAAAGACTAGTCAACAAAAGATTTCATGAATTGCCCTAACATCATCTCCTGACTGAGACTATCATCTTCCTCCGTAAAAACTTGTATCTGAACTTAGAAAACACTAATAAGTTTAATAGAAAACAAAATTAAAATAACAAACTTAGCAAGCATAAAGAAAATCCTTGAAAAGTAGGAATTTTGTTCCAGAAATGCAAAGTTGCTTTACTCTTAGGAAAATTGTTCAATGTTACAACTATACTAAAAGACCCAAAGAAAAATACTCACTTTCATGTTCAACAGTCACTTACCTGGTTGAGTGAAATACCTGTTTGTTTGTCTACATTACCTTTCAAGGTATTAGCAGAAGGACTAATTTTTCTAAATCCTGAAAACCAAATTTAGGGATTCACACAGCAAATTACAAAAATCACAGCTTCCTATTTCAACTCTTGGAACAGAGATTTTAACCAAAGTAACCTCTACGTTATATTTGTTTAAGAGCCTAAGTAAAGTGGAAGGCTTACTGGAAAGAAGGCAAACACTAAAAATGATAAGATAAGAATAAAAACAAGACAAACACAATGCCACTTCTAAGCCATGCAAAGACAGACTATGGCAAAGAAGCTCCTCTGAAGAGATACTACTGACATCACCCATGAAGATTCTATTATTATTATATTCTACTAGTCATGCACATAAGGTACAGATCATAAAAGGTTTTCCAAGTATAGCTGCATCCTTGATACTATATTACACACAACATGAATAAAACCATTCGGAATGTTCATTTACTATAGGTATGTCTTTTTGTCCTAAAGTGTTTGTGTACACATGTGCATACACATATAAGCATGTGTGTACACTAATGTAGAGCCAAGTAACATGACTGTGGCGTGTGACCCAAATTCAGCCTATGTGCTGTCCTTTTTTCAATGGTATTGGGATTGAATCTAGGGCCTTCACACTAATGTTCTTACCTTTTTTTTTTTTAATTCTGAGACAAGTGTAACTAAACTGCAAAGTCACCAAAGCTGGACATGAATTTGCAATCTTAGTCCCTCAACCTCCCAGAAAGCTAAAATTACAGCTGTGTAACTCTATCCCTGGGCCCTACTGCCTATCTTTATAAAATGAGTTTGTTGCCGGGCCTGGTGGCTCACGCCTGTAATCCCAGCACTCGGGAGGCAGAGACAGGAGGATCGCTGAGTTCAAGGCTTGCCTGGGCTACATAGTGAGCTCAGGGCCAGCCTGAGCTACAAAGCGAGACCCTGTCTCAAAAAAAAAAAAAAAAAGAGTTTGTTGTGTTCATTTGTTTCCATATCATCTATGGTTGGTTTCTGCAACAACCACAGTTGAATAGACTATACGACTCTTTATAGAAAAATTGCCAATACCTACCATAGGTAATCTCTTAGGGCTAGGGGTATAGCTCAATGTAGAACACTTGGCTTAAATCCTTACACACTGGGTTCTAACCCCAGCAATAAGAAAAAAAAGGAAGGAAGGAAAGAAGAAAGGAGAAAAGAAGAAAAGAGACAGAAAAGAAACCTCTTTTTTTTTTGAGACAGGGTCTCACTTTGTAGTTCACGCTGGCCCTGAGCTCACTATGTAGCCCAGGCATGCCTTAACTCAGCAATCCTCCTGTTTCTGCCTCCCGAGTGCTGAGATTACAGGCTTGGGCTACCATGCCTGGCAATGTGGTATGTGGTACTGGGGATCAAACTCAAGACTTTGCACTTGCAAGGTAGACACCAGAACCACTGAGATAAGTCCCCAGCCTGAAATTTAAAATTGTTTTAAAATGGGGATGGGGATATGGCACAATGGTGTAACATTTGCCAGCATTCCTGAGGCCCTGGGTTCAATTCTCAGCACTAAAAGGAAAATAAAACAAAACAAGGATTATGACTTCCAATTCCAAAGTGTATATCACTCTGTACACTTAACGAAGTCTTTCTTAAGGAATTCAACACTTGGGCCAGAGATTTAGCTCAGTGGTTCCGCCGCCTGCCTTGCAACGCAAGACCCTGAGTTCAATCCCGGTAACTACATACAATGCTGGGCCTGGTGACTCATGTCCACCAGCCATCAATACCACATACCACAGTGCCGGGTGTGGTGGCTCATGCCTATAATCCTAGCACTCAGGAGGCAGAGGCAGGAGGATTGCTGAGTTCGAGGCTTGCCTGGGCTACCTAGTGAGTTTAGGGCCAACCTAAACTACAAAGCGAGACCCTGTCTCAAAAAAAACAAAACAAAACAAAAAGAATTCAAGACTCTTTTTTCCCCCAATTCAGATACTGCCCTTTGCTATTTTATGCTCAGAAAAGGCCAAATTCCAATATTTAAAAAGGAAAAAATTAACTTTGGAATACTTAAAAAGAAAATGAGAGGGCTAAGTGTAGTTCAGTGGTAGTGTGTTTACCATGTTCAGTGCTGTGTTCAATCCTTAGCAGCAGAAAGGAATGGGGATAGGGTGAGAGGGTAGCCTAATAGTAGAGCAGTGCTTTGCATGCAAAAGGCCCTGGCTTCAATTTTCCAGCACAAAACAAAAAGAAAAGAGCATTGTAAATTATTTACCTAAGGGCCAGGGATTTAGCTCAGTGGTGCTGGCATCTCCATCCTGAGTTTCATTCCCACTACCCACATGCTGGGCATGGCGACTCACGCTCACCAGTGATCAGTTACCACACACCACAATGCTGGTGTGGTGGCTCATACCTGTCATTCCAGCACTCAGGAGGCAGAGGCAGGAGGATTGCTGAGTTCGAGGCTTGCCTGGGCTACATAGTGAGCTCAGGGCCAGCCTGAATTACAAAGCAAGACCCTGTTTCAGAAGGAAAAAAAACAGCCCTGAAAAGAACTGGAAAAGCATATAGAATAAATTAGGTAACTACAATGAGGCATACAAAACACACTCCAGCTTGTGAATTTATTATTTGTGAGCCTAATTTGAGTGAGGGAAAAGCAAGTACAAAGTCCTGAGTTTGATCTACGGTATGGGAGGGGGGGGAATCAAAAAAGCAAAGTAGTTTCATGTATTCTTCTCTTTTTTTGAGTCAGGGTCTCGCTTTGTATTTCAAGGTGGCCCCGAGCTCACCAAGTAACCCAGGCAATCCTGGAACTCAGCAATCCTCCTGCCTCTGCCTCCTGAGTGCTGGGATTACAGGTGTGAGCCACCACGCCCAGCACTATGGTATGTGACATTGATTGCTGGTGGGCGTGAGTCACCACACCCAGTATTGTTGTATGTTGTTACCTGGGATTGAACCAGGGACCTTGCTCTTGCTAGGCGGACACCAGAGCAAGTGAGGCAAATCTCCGGCCCAATTTCATGTGTTCTAAAATCATCTATAATAAACACAAGTCACACAGAAAGCAAGGGAGAGCCAAGCATGGTGGAGCACACCTGTAATTCCAGCTCTCAGGAGGCAAAAGCAGGATTGCTGTAAATTCGAAGCCAGCCCGAAGTACACAGAACTCAGGGCCAGCCTGAGCTACAAAACAAGTCCCTGTCTCAAGCCCCACCCCTCCAAAAATAAACAAATGAAGGGCCAGGGATTTAGTTCAAGTGGTACCACCTTATGTTGGAAGCTCAAGAGGTCAAATTCGATCCCTGGGGGGGGAGGCGGGGCAAATGAGAGCATTGAGGTACTTAAGGAGTGCACACCTGTAATCCCAGCTACTTACAAGGCTGAAGTAGGAGGATTCCAAATCCAGGCCATGCTGGGCAACTTAGAAGTCCTCATCTCAAAACAAAAAATGCTGAACATGTAGCTCAGTGGTAGAGTACTCTGCCTAGCATGTGCAAGGCCCTGGCTCCAATCCTCATTACCAGAAAAAAAAAAAAAGGGAGATTTTCGTGGATTTGATTCATTACATAATGTATTTTGAAAGTTGGCAAACTGTGAAGGGGCAGGTATTGACACTTCAGGCTCTGTGGAATAAAATCTGTTGCAACTATTCGACCCCAACTCTACACTCATTATGATTTAGACAACAATGAATAAAAGATAACCATGCTTCAACCAAGTCCTATAGAACAAGTAGCTCAGGGCCTGGACATGTGACTCAGTGGTAGAGCACACTGCGTAACATCTTAAAGCCCAGGCCTCGCTCCTCATCACCAAATAAGGGGTTTACGCCACCTACCTTACTCGGGAACCATTTTAGTCTTTCTGATCCTCAGCAGGTGGTGATCACAGATAGAGTAAGCATCTCATTTACCTAAACTACATTCAGAAGGTTATATTGTAGATACAGAGTAGGTTACAGGCTTTCTAAGTCCTGACTTGTCACTTACATTCTCAAAGTGGAATTTCTAAGTTTCCCTGGTAAGAGTCAGGGCAAAATCAGCCTTCTTCCCCTACTTACCTTATTCACAATTACCTTAATCGCTGAGATGGAACACCCCACCCACCTCCTGCTGTGTAGTTACTCATAGATGTGGCAGACTCTTTAAAAGAGTTTTCAAAGATATCCTTCACTGCAGGTATGGTAGCACCCGCCTGGAATGCCA
The DNA here is from genome assembly GCA_004025085.1 of Thryonomys swinderianus. Lineage (NCBI taxonomy): Eukaryota > Metazoa > Chordata > Mammalia > Rodentia > Thryonomyidae > Thryonomys > Thryonomys swinderianus. The sequence goes on along the minus strand of PVIC010041529.1, from coordinate 6,500 downwards.
GCGCTCAGGAGGTTGAGGCAAGAAGATTGCCCCGAGTTCAAGGGCAGCCTGGGGAACACAGTGAGTTCAAGGCTGGCCTGAAGTGCATAGCGAGACCCTATTGCAAAAGAAAAAACAAAGAAACACCAAAACCCATTTTTCATAATCCGCCCTAATGAGGACTTATAAAAAGAATATTTGCATCATCTATTACCTTTCCCAAACTCAGCTGGATCAGCTTCCATGGCACTGAGAGACGGCAACAGGCCTCAGAGGCAGGAAAGAAAACACAAGATGCTGCTTAATTAAACTCAACCATTTTAATGTAATTTTTCATATCATAGTATGAAATCCAAAAGACACTTATGATACAGTATACGTTTTTAACGTGTGTGTGTGTGTGTATAGCTGGTGAATGAACCTAGGAACTTCCATGTGCTAGACAAGAGTTCAACCACTGAGCTACATCTGCCGTTCACATTATACACTAACTGCTTAATGGTCCCTTTGCCTAACCTCACAAGAATGATAGTTCCACGATGCAGGATTTTGTTACTCTATAGAACAGTCTCTGGCACTTATTCACTGCTTATTAATTATCTGTAGAAGGAAGGCTATAAGTGTTACACTCAGGTCACCTTCCCTTTCCTCTCTGTTCCCAAGTGCGGAAACCCACTGAAAGTCCTGACAACGTATCAAAAATTCTCCACAACAAACATCTGTGATGACAGTGAAATTACCCACCCGCTCTGGAGAATATGCTAAGCAGGAAGTCTTAGTATAAATAACAGAACTTAATGTTACTGTTGACCAGTAATAATGCTGGCTGCCTAGGAATTGGCAAATCTACCAAACACCCCAGTTGACTTTACACATAAAACATTACACCGTGGAAATTTCCATTATTAGGAAAGTACAATCTCTGAAGCCATTAAAACATTTTTTGGGGGGGGGGCTGGAGATTTATCTCAGTGGTTCCAGCGTCTGCCTAGCAAGGGCAAGGTCTCTGGTTCCATCTGGTAACCACATACAAATACGGGGTGTGGTGACTCATGCCCAACAACAATCAATTTCACATACCACAATGCCCGGCCTGGTGGCTCACCCCTGTAATCCCAGTAATCTGGAGGCAGAGGCAGGAGGATTGCTGAGTTCAAGGCTTGCCTGGGCTACATAGTGAGCTCAGGGTCAACTTGAACTAACAAAGCAAGACCCTTCCTCAAAAGAAACCCACACATCTTATAAAAAAAGGTACTGTTATTATAGGTAGAAAAGCCAGCTAGACAAATGTAGGCAGATAGGGCCGGCTCTTGAAAGACTTGCAAAAAAAAGGACATACTCAAAGGTCAACACCATCAATGAGGAACTACACTTCCAGATAGCAGAGACCGGCAGACCTCATCTCCCAGGATGGAATGTCAAAGTCCGGATCCGGCCCCTCCCTGGAATGCTACGATTGCAAATTCCCCAGAGGGCCAGGACTCTGAACCACCTGGAGGAGTCTCCTGACAACCAAGACCCTCTAGGGCTTGATTTCTCATTGGACCCTGTTCAATCGCAGTTGCTGAAGTAGCTATGCTTGTCATTTACCCATTGGTTAGCCACAGTTTGCCCATTTCTTTCAAATCTTATTGGAAGCCCCCACTGCACTCATTGGTCAATTGCAACCCGTCTACCTTTTCTGAATCTTATTGGTAGCCCCCTATTTCAGACCCGCCTCACCTCATGGCTTTGCTCCATAAAAGCCCTTTAAAAAGTGAGGCAGGGGATTACCCACTTTCGGGGTCCCCCCTTCTGTCTCTCTTAAGGCAGGAGCTTTCTCGCTCAATAAAATTTTCCTGCTCAAACCTTCGTCATTCCTAAAATTCATTCTTCGATTTTTAGAGAACACGAACTCGCGTTTCAGGTGGGGAGTTAGGCCTCAACTCTCCTGCGTCACTGTGAGTAAAGATTCTTTTTTCTTTAAGTGAAGATTTTTTTTGTTTCGCTTTGTAGTATAGGCTGGCCCTGAGCTCACCATGGAGCCCAGGCAAGCCCCCGCGAACTCAGCAATCCTCCTGTCTCTGCCTCCCGAGTGCTGGGATGACAGGCGTGAACACCACGCCCGGCATTGTGGTATGTGGTGTTGATTGTTGGTGGGCGTGAGTCTCCACACCCAGCAATATATGTGGTTACCGGGGATCGAACTCAGGACCTTGCACTTGCAAGGCAGGTGCTGGAACCACTGAGCTAACCCTCTGGCCCTAAGTGAAGATTTTTTTATTGAACTTAGGACCTAGCACTTCTCAGCCAGGCTCAAGCCACTAAGCTGAGTCTCCAGACCAAGTTAGATTCTTAATTTTCTAGTATGGCCTGATACTTTAATCTGCTTTCTTATCATAATAGGAAAATATCAAATAAGTACTTAGTCCTTTTTTTCTTTTTGATGCCAGGGGTCAAACTCAGGACTTTGAGCCTGGCAGGCAGGCACTGTGTCACTGAGCTAAATCCTCAGCACCTATTTTTTTTTTTTTTTTTTTTGAGACAGAGTCTCGCTTTGTAGTTTAGGCTGGCCCTGAGCTCACTATGTAGCCCACGCAAGCCTCCAACTCAGCAATCCTCCTGCTTCTGCCTCCCGAGTGCTGGGATTACAGGCGTGGGCCACCACGCCTGGCACTATGGTATTGATGGCTGGTGGGTGTGAGTCACTACGCTCAGCATTGTATGTGGTTACCAGGGTTCGAATTCAGGACCATTGCACTTGCAAGGCAGGCGCCGGAACCACTGAGCCAAATCTCTGGCCCCTCAGCACCTATTATTAAAACCACCCAGCCAGGGATTTAGCTCAGTGGTTCGTGTTTGCCTGGCAATGGCAGCTGTGGTAGATCACACTTGGGAGGCAGAGACAGAAGGATTACAGCAAGTTCAAGGCTAGCCTGGGCTACATAGTGAGCTCAGGGCCAGCCTGAACTACAATGTGAGACCCTGTCTCAAAAAACTTAAAAAAAAAAAAAAAAGACCATCTTCCATGTCCCTCCCCCACTATATGGGCAAACTTACCAAAGCCACTTACCAAGATTTCACAATGGAGTGATAATTATGTACATGTAAGGGCACTGATCTGAGCCTCTCTCAATTCTCTAATAATCTCAATGGACTAGGCCAGACTATCTATACCTCTTTGACAGTGGCTTGTTTTCTCACAGCATTTGGCATCACCTGTAGAATAGGAAGAAGAAACATTTAAGACAGGAGAGTCTAAGTTTGAGATCAAGTTTTAATTTTATTTTAACCTTTGGTCATTATTCACCTAGACTATGAACTTCAGATTTCAATTCCTGGTAAACTTTCACACTAGCACTACAATTGTTTTTATCTTGCAAAGGCTTCTGCACAGAAGCCTTTCTTTTTTTCAAGACCAGAAGATGAAGTGCATTTATTGGAAAATGAATTGACATTTTTTCAAGGAAGTAACTGGTTGCCTAAAGGCAATCAATGCAAAACAGAAAGCTATATAAAACAAAGAAACAAAACCCAGGATGTTGCATACAATTAGAAAAACCTTCAAACACACCAATAAATTTTTTTTTTTTTTTTGAGACAGGGTCTCACTTTGTGATTCAGGCTGGCCCTGAGCTCACTATGTAGTCCAGGCAAGCCTCGAACTCAACAATCCTCCTGTCTGCCTCCCGAGTGCTAGGATTATTGGCTTGAGCCACCACGCCAGGCACTGTGGTATGTGGTATTGATTGCTGGTGGGCGTGAGTCACCACGCCCAGTGCTGTTGTATGTGGTTATAGGGATCAAACCTGGGAACCCTGTGCTTGCTAGGCAGGTGCCAGAACCATCAAACTAAATCTCTGTCCCATTTCACCTTACTCAAGAAACAAGTAAGTTTTTCTGTTGTTCAATACTACTATAAATATTATAGTTTCCTTGTTTGTCTTGGTTTTTGATTTTTACACAGGGCTTGCTATGTAGTCCAGGCTGGCCTAGAATTACTACAATAGTCCTGCCACAGTCTCAGGAGTGCTGGGATTAAAGGTGGATACCATTAAGCCAGGATTCCCTATGAATACTGTTAACATACACATCCCTAAATCTTTTTTTTTTTTAATTTTTGGCAGTACTGGGAATCAAACTCTTAAATCTTTTAGAATACTCTTAAACATATATTTCACGCTATACTCCTAGGAATGAATATAAACCCTTATTATTAAGAGAACTAAAAAGATGAGTAAACCATTAAAATAGGACCTGTTACACATTAAAAATATTTGTTCTTCCCTATCCCCTCCTGAAGGATCTTTGGCTCAAAAGCTAAGCATATCATTAATGACAGATGCCTTTGCTGCAGTATCTCCAAGAATAAAGTACATGAAAAAATAAAGCTATTGGGATCACCACAAAAGGACAGACTTTAACCTGTTACTCATTAAAAAAAAAAAAAAAAAAGCGTTTTTTTCCCCAAGGCCATCAGAGCCTTAAAAGATGGTTTTGCAAAAACAAAACAAGTGTCAGGAGGCAGAGAGAGGAGGATTGCTGAGTTCGAGGCTTGCCTGGGCTCCATAGTGAGCTCAGGGCCAGCCTGAACTACAAAGCCAGACCCTGTCTCAAAAAAAACACAAAACAAGTGATTATTTAATTGGGGCACTAATGCCAAATGTGTAATAGCAGAATAAAGCATCCATGCCTTCAATTTTCCATTTGTCTCCTTTATTACCTTAAAACTTCAGATCAGATTCCTGCCCAGTTCTGCAGAAGGCAGTTAATCATCTAAAGGAGTCTCTGTCTAAAACAAAGTAACAGGAGGTTCATTAGTCCAAAACTTACCTATTTATCTCATCCCACATCAAAACCTGAGGAAAACAAGATAAAGATTTGCAGAGACATCCAAATATCAGTTTTTAAGCCTAAAACACCAATTACCTTGGATTTCCCCAGAGCCCCTGCAAATCTGAGGCTGTTGCCCTATAGCAAGACCACCCATATCTCACAAGATCCAGATGGGCCCCTTAATCAGTGAGGACTTCTTCACAGAGCTTTATGGAACCAGGACTGATATAATCATGCAGACCCTAGGCAACCTCAAAAACTGGCTTTTTTCCCTAGTTAAGGGGCCACCCTTATCTTCATCAGCCATTTGCTATCCTCAGCTTTTCTTCTCAAGTTTAACTCCCTTCTCCATTTTCTCTTATTTTACAGTTAAAATATCACCTGTTAAAAAAAAAAAAAAAAAAAACAGGGCCAGAGGGTTAGCTCAGTGGTTCCAGTGCCTGCCTCGCAAGCCCAAGGTACTGAGTTCGATCCCCGGTAACCACATACAATGCTGGGCATGGAAACTCACGCCTTCCAGTAATCAATACCACATACCACAGTGCCGGGCATGGTGGCTCACGCCTGTAATCCCAGCGGGTGTGGTGGCTCACCCCTGTAATCCCAGCACTCAGGAGGCAGAGGCAGGAGGATTGCTGAGTTCAAGGCTTGCCTGGGCTACATAGTGAGCTCAGGGCCAGCCTGAACTACAAAGTGAGACCCTATCTCAAAAATAAACAAATGAATAAATAAAAATTAAAATAAATAAATAAATAAAATAAGATCAATCCATTAATGAGAAGAGAGGACAGACATTGTTTCTTTTCTAGTTGCTTTATTACTAGGGACAAAATACTACCCCAGGTTCTGTCCACACCCTCAGCTGGGAAGCAGTACTTCTGCGACACTCTCCTTTTAAACTAAAGTGCTTTCAGGGAAAAATGCTTTCCCTTTATATAAAAATTAATGACTTTGTCTTTAAAAGGCACATAAGCCAAGGATTTAGCTCAGTGATTCTAGTGCCTGCCTCGCAAGTGCAAAGTCCTGAGTCCGATCCCTGGTACCAAAAAAAAAAAAAAAAAAAGGCAGACAAATGTCATCTCCAGACAGTTACGAATAACCAACCAGACGTGTAACGGGGCATGGTGCATGCCTGGAATCCCAGCACACAGGAGGCTAAGGTCAACATGAAGTACACAGTGAGACTCTGCCTGAAAAAAACCAAACAAGGGCTGGAGATTTAGCTCAGTGGTTCTGCTGCCTGCCTAGGTCCCTGGTTAGATCCCAGGTAACCACACAATTTTTTTTTTGCAATACTGGGGATCGAACTAAGGCCCTTGTGCGTTCAAGGTTGGCGCGGTACCACTTGAGCTAAATCCCCAGCACCACATATAATAATACCACAACCAGAAATCAGTACCACATACCACACTGGCCAGGTGTGGTGGCTCATACCTGTTATCCCAGCAATTGGGAGGCAGAGGCAGGAGGACTGCTGAGTTCAAGGTTTGCCTGGGCTTCATAGTGAGCTCAGGGCCAGCCTGAACTACAAAGCCAGACCCTGTCTCAAAAAGAACAAATAAATAAAAAGTAGGAACAATAACAACAATGACAAACTGAACATGTATCCTAAATAGACTTTTTTTTTTTTTTTTGAGACAGGGTCTCACTTTGTAGTTCAGGCTGGCTCTGAGCTCACTATGTAGTCCAGGCAAGCCTCGAACTCA
>PVIC010041528.1:0-16183 GCA_004025085.1 Thryonomys swinderianus | reverse complement strand
AATGTGAAGGACAAGGAGAATTGGAAATGTACCCAGCGGAGGGAAAACAGAGAGAAGGCTTCAACAGCATGGCTGGAGGAGTCCTCATTGCAAACTCGGTGTTTGAGGAAAGAGTTGGTGGAAGCAAGGTAGTTAGTCGTGCATGTGAGCGGTGAGTGATGCAAGCAGATGGACCACCACTGCAAAATGCTAAGGCAAGATTGTCAGCAGCACCCAAGGTGGGAGGGGCACTTCCACTTCCTGCCAAGATGGCGGAATGATAGGGACCAGATTTGCCCTCTTGTCATAAGCAACTGGAAAACCAAATGAAATATGTGAAACAACAGTTTCAGGCATTAAACTACATACCTTTGAGGACTGTGGATGGAGGAACACAATGTGACTTGTAATTGCTCGACTTACAGCCTCGTGGGTAATCTTGAGTCCAGTGTGGGAAAAAGAAACCCAAACAGAATCTAGCAATCTTGCTGAGTTGAGGAGTAATATTGGGATTTACAGGAGACCAAAGAGTCTAAGATTTCTGGGGAAAGTGCCAAAGAGAGAGTCGTACAGGGGTGTACATTTGTTCCTTAGGTCCTCAGTTGAGTCTTATACACACTGTGTAATAAGGACACTCTCTGAAGCCAAGGAAAGAACCCGCAGAAAAGAATAGGCAGGAGTCTCCTCAGAGTTCAAGAAGAATGGGGAATATTTATTTTCTGCCAGCATGGATAGAAAAATTTTGTAATTTATGAGAATATTTAGAAGAGGACAGTCACAGGAGAGAGTAAAATTAACTCCACAAGAGGTGGCTCTGGCTTCACCTAACAAAGCTTAAAAGTAAGATTCAAAAAGTAAAATGCTTTCCAAAGAATGTAATCATGTTCCAGACAAAGCTTAAGGTTATTTAAAAGAAGATTTTTAAAAATCTAGCATTCCATGAAGGGTCTGACATCCAATCAAAAATCTCTAAGCAGGGCCGGAGGGTTAGCTCAGTGGTTCCAGCACCTGCCTTGCAAGCGCAAGGTCCTGAGTTCGATCCCCGGTAACCACATACAATGCTGGGCGTGGAGACACGCCCACCAACAATCAATGCCGCATACCACAATGCCGGATGTGGTGGCTCACGCCTGTAATCCCAGCACTCGGGAGGCAGAGACAGGAGGATTGCTGAGTTCGCGGTGGCTTGCCTGGGCTCCATAGTGAGCTCAGGGCCAGCCTGAACTACAAAGCGAGACCCTGTCTCAAAAAAAAAAAAAAATCTCTAAGCAGACAAAGAAGCTGAGGTGTGTGAGAATTACAAGGAGTCCAGGGTGGCTGGCATAGTATCAATGAGGAGATGAGAAGTTGGAGACAACATCATGGGGATTTATACTGCGTGAGACACAGCTGTTTCAAAGGACTCTGGCCAGTTCAGAAGATAACAGCCTTCTGAAGTTCCCTTACAGACTACAAGGCTCTCTTGCTCTGCTCTGAACTCCCTAGGAACCACCGAACCAGTGGCCTGTCCTTAGCAGGTTACCCTTGTGCACATGCCCCTGCCCACAAGTGGCCCTCACATACCTGCCTAAAAAGTATCAGTCCAACCGAGGGGCCTGAAGAGAGGCCTGCACCTTTCCCATTTGGTGCGGGAAGAACCTAAAGTTCTGCCTTAATACCACTTCTGCTCTCAGATCCATCATAGCCTTGGAAAATCTTTGTCACTACCAAGCCATGTTTGCTTGGCTAAAATTAATAATTGGGCCATCTGCTTTTAAAGAGAGTTTAGAAGCAGCTTTGATCAAAAGACACATATGCAGTAAGGCTGGTGAGATAGGAGTAAAAAATTTGAAGCCATATAGTGTAAAGACAAAATATATATCAGAAACTTAGGCTGGTATCATTACTTTAGTTATGAACTAAAATGAACTGGGGTTGCTGACTGAAAATGAAAACAGAACTTCCTTTTCTTCATCTGTGGGATGGGGCTAACATTCTCACCAGCCCACCCCAGAGAGATGCCAGAGTCATCAAGGTAGCAGGTGAGGCTGTATCGCTGGCACACTAATAGGAAACAGACCTACTCAAAGATAACAGTGAAGTCCAGGATGTAGCTTCTCCATATCCATCTCTAGGTCTGCTTCCACCTTCGCCAGCTCACTTCTCAGTCTCTGCTGCTTCTGGTTCCTATCGCACAACACCAAGTCTAGCAAAAGAGGAGCCCATTTCCCACATAGCAGTAACAAAACTCCCTGTAAGCCCCTAAGCTTTGATTAGCTGGTTTGGGTTCTGTGCTCATCCTGGAACCAGCCATTTCACTGGAGGACCGGCTGCATTTGTTGGCTAAGTCTAAGTCAAGTGCTCCATCCCTACATAGAGCCAGCTTCATAGAACTTTGGCGGAGGATCTCTGAGTTGAGACTTCTTTTTCTTTCCTCTTCTGAGTATGTTGTTTCATATCTACTTTTTGCCCTGCTCTGTTCCCATCAGATGGTATCATCTAAGTCCCCAGCTGTCTATTTTCCTATTGGATTTGATCACCAGGGAGATAGACAGGAGTTTATGATCCAAAAAGAGAGACAGAAGTCAAAGTACAGCCTCCTAACCTTGCGGCTGCATCTCCAGAAGTGGCTGTTCCCCTCCAAGGCTGTGGCTTCTATCTCCAGTTTTTCTAAAACTCCCATGATATTCTTTATCTGGCCTTGGACTCTGAGTATGGTACCAGCTTCTGTCATTGCTAGTGTTCGAGCCCATTATCTTCCCTTGTCAGTTCCTTTAATCTGCTCCATGCTCTCTGAGGTTTTAATAAAATCTCCACCTTTGAACCTCTTGATGAATTGTGTTTCTTCTTATGATCTGTATTATTTCTCTATTGTGTCAAGGTAAGTCATTCCAAAGTGTAGTAGCTTAAAGCAACAAAAGCCATTCATTATCTCACAGTATGTATGGGCCCAGAATTCAGGAGTGACTTGGCTGGAAGGTTCTGGATTGAGGTCTCTCAGATAACCCCAGCAGGATGTCAATGAGAAGTCACAATGCAGCTTACTAGAACCGGAAGATTTGCTTCCAAAAGGGCTCTCATATGACTGGCAGTGACCTGATGCTGGCTGTTGGCAGAAGCATGCCTCACGGTGACCTTGCCATAACACCACTTGGGCAGATGTCTCATGGCATGATACTAGCTTCCACCAGCATAAGTGGTCCCTAGGAAGTTAATAAAAAGCATGAATCCACGGTCTTTTTTGTGACCTATGCTTGGAAATCATACTCTGCCATTTCTGTCATATCCCTCTGGTTACAAAGACCAGCTCTACTCAGTTTGGGAGGACACTAAATAGAGATGTGGCCACCAGGAGATAAGAATGGCTGTTTTAGAGTGTGGTCATCATGAACCCTGCCTGGCACAATCTCTCAGTTAAAACCCAAGTATTCTTATATCCAAAGGCAGATCAGTTGGTAAGTAAGAAAAATAATGTCCACTATGAAGTGCATTGGCAGCTACCAAGGGCAAACTACAATATAAGCATTGTGACTTTTGAATTCACCAAGTCTTGCATACTGAGCAAGAGTTATAGAAGATCCATAAGGAAGGAAGGAAGAGCCCCTCACCCCCAGGCTAGAGATGGGAGAAGAGAGGACAGAGTCCAAAGGGATTTCTAAGTCCATCTTCTGCACCAGCCCTACTCCAACACGGGAAATGGCCCATGAATCCTAACTATGTGTTATTAGGCCATCCCCATATTACAGGACCATCATTCTGATACCTATTGCTAGAAGCTTGTTCTCTTGAACCCCAGGCAATGCCTGGGTTCTCAGTGCAACAGTCTTAACCCCAAACTCCCTTCCCCACTGCCTTTTCTCCTCTTCCAGTGCCCATATCTTAATAGAAGATATGTATTTTTTTATTTGATGGAAGACTTTTAGGCTTAGCTGTGAAACTGAGCACACAGTCCTACAGCCCCACATGGAGCCATCTGGGTTTCTGGTTAGGAGCCAAGTCAAGAAGGATAATGGGTTCTCAACCAGGTGTGCCAGGGACACTTGCCTGCTGGCCTAGTCTACTCTTTCAGATGGGACAGAGGACACAAAGAGTGACTCATCAGGTACCAAGGGCCCTTAGAGCCAAGAGTTGCCTACCGCCTACCGCCTACCGCCTACCCCCTACCACCCCCACCCCAAACTGGCTGATAGAAACTTGCATCCAAGCCATGTTACAGAAGAAGGAACCAAGACATGGGATAAGGCTTCCATCTTTGGCTCAGGGCTGCTATTTTGGTCCCTTTTCATCACTCTGTGCCCACGCTGTGGAGCAAGCATGTATCCCATTGTGTAGGCTCTGGAGAGCCAAAGCTGCACAGGATCGTTTGCCTGAGTGTGTGGCCTAAGGAAGGTGCCCTTGCTCAAACACTGATGGTGCCCCGTGGCTGACAGAAGGGTGTCCACCTGCTTAGCCTGGAACTCAAGGCTTGGCCACCTTGCCCGCTCCACAGCCCATCATCCACCAGCCTCCTGAGCTCTTGTGTTCCTAGGCATTTCCTCTCCACATGTTCGTTTGTTTCTTTAAGAACCGTTTTGGAGCACTTTTTACATGCTAGGTGAAGTTCTAGGGTTTGAGATGTAGTTGTAAACAGAGCAGACATCAGCATCCCAAGCTCTCATGTCCATATTCCTCTCATCTTCCAGGGCCCAGGCCCAGTGCTGGCCCCTCCTTGAAGCCTGGCCAACCCTGCCTGAATGAGTGATCCAAGCTGGTGGAGGTCAGGACATTAGATCAGATAGAACTGGTGGACTTCCTTTCCTCTGCCGCTGGGTTCCGAGGCAGAGTACAGGCTTGAGAGTTCCAGACCTGAGCTTCTACCACTCCTGCCATTCCCAGCCTTAGCTGTGACCTTGAACCTCAGTGACTCAGCTGTCTGGGCTTCATTTTGCTCAGGCAAGAACAAAGAAGACTCATTTGCTCCTCATGTTGTCCTTAGAGTCTCACACAGTGGGGACTCATTGGAACGACTACGTGATGAATGAGGGCCCTGGAACCCGCACACAGGTGAACAAAGCACAGAACTCCATGATCCCAGCTGGCCTTCCAGGCCCTGAAGGTAAAGTCCGGGTTCCTCGTTAGTGTGTTTAACCTCCTGCAGGCACAGAGAATTGAGTTCGACTTAAGTCATCAGTTCATGGCAATTAATTCTGCAGGCTCTGGCTTTGTTTCATTCATTCACCTGTCAACTTGCTCTTTTTCTCCCATTTCCCACTCCTGCTCCCCTTCCTCCTCAACAGGCATTCTAATGAGTCTAACTGACCTTTTTGTTTAGTGTCATTTTGCCAAATGTGCAATATTATTGCATGTGCTCATTTTTACTTTGTATAAATGCATTGTTATACATTTATCACCTTTTGTTTTCCTTTTTTATGAAGTAGTGTGTTTGTGAGATCTATCCTTCCACTGCATCCAATCCACTCCTTCTGACTTTCTCCAGACCAGCATAAACACACACACACACACACACACACACACACACACACACACACACCACACACGGATGCAATGGGGAGCATTTGCACTATCGCCTTAGGAGAGTTTCCTAGGGCAGCATGTGGGAGTGGAATTCTGGGCCAGAGAGCCTGCAGACAGTTCATTAGCGGTGCCAGATGCTGTTTGCAGTGGCTGCTCCTGTGGCATCCCACCAGAAATGACGAGGTCCCTGCACCTCTATGCCCTCGCCAAGCTCTGCAATGATAGGAATTTCTGACTTTTGCCACTTAACAAATATAAAGTGACATTCACTTTAATTTAATTCTCTCTAGTTTTTAATGGTATTAAGCATCTTTTCAATACCTCTTGGCTTCAGCATTTCTCTGTTGTAAGTGACTGCTTCAGATGCTTTCCCTCTATTTATGATGGGCTTGCTGTCTTTATATGTTGATTTTTAGGAGTTCTCTGTATAATCTGGATAGTAATACCATGTTGATTTCAGACTGTCTTTTTAAAAATACATTTTATTGTCTGTCTGTTAACGTTGTTCAAGGTATCTTTTGTCTAACAGAAATGGTCGATTTGACATAATCAATTAATCTTTTGCTCCAATGCTTTGTGTTTTTGAAAGGAAGTTCTTATTTCCTTTCTTCTACTAGTACCTTGGCTACAACTATTCCTGCCCCTCATGGTTTGCCACCGTGATTTCTCATCTCCAGAGGTCTTCACACATGCTATGCCAACTTCTTGGTACCAGCTCACCATCCCCAGCCTTCCCTTTGGCCAGATGGATCTTCCCAGCTTGCCCTTCTGGGCATGCTTGAGGTGTTTTACTTCTAGGAAGCCTTCTTTGACTCCAGGCCAAGATAAATGCCCCAAGACCAGGATTCTCTAGCACTTTTCTTTTTTTCTTTTGAGACAGGGTCTCACTTTGTAGTTCAGGCTGGCCCCGAGCTCACTATGTAGCTCAGGCAAGCTGCGAACTCAGCCATCTACCTGCCTTTGCCTCTAGTTCTGGGATTACAGGCGTGAGCCACCACGCCCGGCACTGTGGCACTTCTGCAGTTATCTGACTGTGAGCCTGCCTCCTCCTCCGGATTGTGAGCTCCTGCGCAGGGCTGGCCTTAGGAACTGTTTGTCCTGGCCTCGGTCTGACAGAGCAGGTCCTCTGCACACGTGGCAAATCCTGGCCCCACACTCGGCAGGTCGAGAACTTACCTTTTGTGAAGCACAGCTCTTCCCTCCTCCTCCCAGCCTGGAAACAGGACTAGCACAGCCACTGCAGCTGTGACTGGAGCAGGCAAGGCCTGGTGAGGCTGGCATCCTGTGAGCAGTCTAAGAGTAATCACAGAGTGGGGGGTGCAAGCGGGGTGCCTCAGTGGCTGGACCCACCAAGAATTTACATACCCAGGGGGCAGAGGACACAGTGTCCAAGGCTGGAGCAGCCCGAAGAGCTGCAAGCCTTCCTCTCCCTTGGAGACAAGAGCTCAGAAGCCTTTTTGATCTTCCCTTTCCTCCTGCTCACCCCCATACCTGCTGGCCCAATCCCAGAGTTTCCAAGCCATGGGGTTTCTCCAAGTCCATCATCTTATGTGTAACTGGAGTCCATACTGGGAGTTTGGAAAGGTTTTCTGGGAGCTCCAGCCCTTAGTGGGGAGGTGGGGGGTGTCTACAACCTCAACATTCTTTCACATTCAGTGCCAGGGTGTGGGGGAGGGGCCTGCACTCCCACAGCCCTGGCCCTGCTGAATTCACTTAGGATCTGGATCATGTCTTTATCCTTCCTGTTATCTTCAACTCTGCCACACCAATCTATGCAGAAAATGAAGGCCTTTTCTGTATTTCTACACCCACCCAAAGCAAAATGTAACACAGACTGGCCTCTGCTGCAGGGACTTGTGAAAGGGTCTCTGTGGAGGTGGGGGAGGGTTAGAGCAGAGAATGAATTGCAGTGACTCCAGTATAAGATTAGCTGGTCCTGATCTAGCCCACCCTCAGCCACCTCTGATGGTCTCTGTCTACCTCCCAGACCCCAGAGTCCCCACCTTCTCCGGAGGAAACTGACTCCAACCTATTATCTCTGGCAGGTGGTCAGCCTCCCCTGACTACCCTGGTCCCTGCCTCCCCAGGTGCCTGTAGGATTTTTATCTCACCCAGGAGGCTAAACAAATTCCTTTCCCCACCAAGATGTCCCCCTCCATAAGAGGAATTCTGGACTTTGCTTCAAGATAATAAAAACTTTATCTTCTTACACGGTAGGTATAGCAACCAAAGTCTCAAGTCGTGGTGCCTGCTCCCCTTTCTGGGCCATCAGTCTTGTGAGTCACCACGTCCTGACCATCTTCCCTTTCCTCTTTCTCTGGTCTGCGCCTTTCTGTCTCTGCGCTAGCCGCCCCCACCCCCCGCCCCACAGCTGAGCCCTTACCTCTTGCCCCAGCTGCTGCTGTACCAGCTGCCTAATGCGAGCACTGCCCCACCCCCCAGGCCAATCTGCAGCCCACACTGGCAAAAAGCAAAGATTCCAACAGATTGCAAATTGCATGTCTCAGACTTTTGGGTCGACTGGTCAGCAATTTGGTTTTCCTGGTGGAGACTAATATTTAACAAAAATAGAACATACAGTAAAGCAAAAATTAAATACTTCTAATCGTAGGGATGCTTGCATCTGCAAATGACTGGGAAATAAGGGTCAGGGTAGGAAGCCTGGGGGAGGCCTGGGGATGATGCCTGGCTTTATAGCTTCAGGGCTCCCTGATCTCAGCACCCACCTAGGAACCTGGGCAAAGATAGCATTTGCAGCTAGTCAGCTCAAGGCCCTGTGCTAACTGTGCAGCAAGGAAGGAGACTGCCCTCCACTGCCCTGTCCAAGCCGGAGAGCTAGGAGCCATCACTCAGGTCTCCTGCAGAGGGCTTCTTTTCTGATCCGAGTCCGGCTTTTGGGGAGGAAAAACCAGAATGGCATTAGGAGAGGAGCCCAAAGTTGACACACAGCACTACTGGCAACTAGTTATGTGACCAGAGGCAAATTCCTGACATTTCAGGCCCTCAGTTTCTTCATCTATAAAATGGAGATTACGATGCATACCTCTCATTGAGTTGTTGTTTAGGTTTTATTAATGAAGGAGAAGCCTGCAGGACTGGGGATATTTTAGATAATATACACGAACATCTCAAGAGTACTAATGGTATATTGAAGACTACTATCCGTGCATGTTTTGCAGTGGGAAACCTCAGGACAGGGACACAAAGGGACTTACTTGCTCCAGCCCAACAACCCCAAAAATGACAAGTTCAGCCTTGATGTGGCCCTTTCAACTCTTGTTCATTGCTCTCTTTGCAATTAGAAGTTGAGGGGGAAATGTGCTTATATTTGCACAGATTCCTGGCTCCTATTCAGGAAAGCTCTAATCTGTCAGTAAAAATTAATCTATTTCAAGGGGGAGCATTATTTTGTTGGCGATGATGTTGCTATTTTTGCCTCTAAAAAATGTGTCTCATAACATCATTTCAAAGAAAAAGTTTTTAATAAAGTTTTCTTGTTACTAAAATAATACCTGCTCATTATAGAATATCAGGGAATATCGAAAAGTAGAAAGAAGGGAGAAAAATAATCACATAACCTAGGACTGACCAGTGTTAATATTATTCCTTGGTGAGAATTGGTTTTACCTACTTGTGAACATTATGTAAAAGATTTTGCTTTCACCATCCATTAACGTAGAATTTAAAGTAAGTAACATTAGCTGCTCTCAAAAAGATATCTCAGCCTCTTACTAGTTTACAAAGTAAAAAGTTAGTTTTCCCTTATGCCAAGTCCAAAGAGGATATTCATGGTCCGAGTCCTCTGACAGATCTTGCAAATCTGCTTGGTGTAGGAAAATGTGAGAGCAAAAGGATCTTGTGAGAGGTATGCACAGGCCAAACTTGGAATGAAGTATGTCACCCCACATTCCTCAGGCTAGAACTGTCATCTGACCTCGCCTAACTACCACAGTGTCTGGGAAATGGGCTTAGTGAGCAGCTAGCCAGTATCTGGCACAGAGTATCACTTTTTTCAACCATGTGTCTCATATTATGCTGTCTCTGTAACTTGGATTAAGCCACTTCCTGAACAAACCTTCCCATGCTTCCCTCTTATGAGTCAGGGTATATCAGAGAAGCAGATGTAACACAAGATATACAAATATATAAGAATTTACAAGATTGGCTAACAATGGCCACTCAGAGAGTCAGATGAGGAAGAGTGCAAAGGTTCTGTCTGCACACTAAAGACCAAAGGATACAGTCAAAGGTCAGGAGCTCACTGCAGTGTCCCGTGGGAATCTGTATCGGGAGGCCAGTGGGTCTTCAATGGAAGGCTGAAGAATTTATAGCAGAAGGCTGAAGGATCTGCACAGGAAGCTGAAGAGTCCATGCTGAAAGGCAGTAGATGAGGTCCAATGTGGAGGTGAACAGCAGAGCTGCTCTGAAGAAACAGATGTAGACCCAGCCTTCTTCATTTCCCTTTTATATCACCCAAGCAACAAGCCCCTAGGGCGGGTCTTCCACTTCCTAGGGTGTGGAATTGCTGAGCCAGTTTAGTTGAGCTTCTCTTACTAAAGTTGACATAATGGATCAGCCATCACACTCCTCTTGAAATCAGAATTGTGTCTAGTGTCCTTGATGTGGCCTGTGAGGCTCTCTGACCTCACACCCATCCACCTTGCCAATCACGTGTCTTGCTCAACTCTTCAGTCACCATTCAATGGCATTGTTTCAGGTGTCTCATTTCCCAGCCCCTTGCTACCCCTTTGTACCCACTTGCGTGCGGTTCCTTCTGCCTAGGATGCTCTCCCCATTACTCTTAGTTCAGCTAACCCCTTCAGGTCTCAGGGCAGATAGCCCCTCCCAAGACAGGACCCTCCTTGACTCCTAGTCTAAATTAAAGTTTTGTTGTTCTCACTCCAAGCACCCTGCTCTTTTCTCTCATATTACTTATTGTTTGTAATTCTACGTATGTCTGTGTGTTTCTTATTTAATATCTATTTCTCCCACCAGACTGCAAGTTCCATACAATCTAGGATCATGTGGATTTTGCTCCTAGCACATTATAGACGCCACAGAACTAGTTGACCGAATGCATGTATTGTGATGCTCTGTTGTGTGTCTGTATCACAGTTTACTGCGCTAGCCCTCTACTTCTTGAGCATGTGGTTCATGTATGATATTCTGCTCTTCCCAACAAGCCTGGCTTTGCATTTTAGTCACTGGAAGGAAAGAGAGCAAGTTAGTGGACCTCTCCAGGGCTACCCGCCCAGCCTCCCCTGGGTCCCCACTTCTCTTCGTTGTACCCTGCCCTACCTGTGCCACCATTTGCTTTGTGGGTGGTCCCTTTGGACTTTCTGGTTATGGTCCCTCACAAGCACATTTCCCCATCCTCACATCCTCCTCCTCAGGATCGTCAGCCATGCTACTTCTCCAAGTTCTGTGGGCACATCAGACATTCTGAAGGCTTGGGCCTATCAAGTGAATTTTCAGTATAAAGAAAACATTTTTTTAAAAAGGCAAAATATGGTCTCTGCTATAGCCCAAAGGGATGCAGAAAAAAGAGATATCTTTCACCTTTGCAGAACATATAAGTGGAAGTACCCAATTATTTGGTCTTTTTCTCACTTTTAAGTCTTTCTGTTCCTTTGAGAACAGAGGGCACCTTCTTCTTTAGAACTGTACCGTGCGATCCCTGCCCTCGAATAGAAGAACTGCCCAGCAGTCTCACCCCAGTAGTGCTGCCTGGCTGGAGGGCTGGCAGCAGAGTGCCCCAGGCTGGGTGGGGGCTACCAGCCCAGACAGTGACATATGACCCTCTCTCCCCCAGTGGAGCTGAGTGGGGCCCCAGGCCCCTTCCATCTCCAGTAACTTAGAGATTCCTTGGTGTGCGTGATGTTGTCAGGGAAGATCTTTCCCCAGCAACACAACTCAGACACTCACATGAGCATGTATAAGTAGAGCTGCCAGTGCAGTCACAGCTGCCCAGAGGCACAAATAAGGGGTGAACCTCCCTTCCTGCACCCCAAACTGCAAAGCCTTTGACTCCACACCATTAGATAGAGCTCAGAGGGTTTTCTCTGACTAGCTTCCGGTTCCAAGAGAGCACTGTTCAAAAGCCTCACCAGTACCTACAAGCTGTCCCCTTCCTGCCTCTCAGCACTTGAACCAGGTCATGTTCTTTGGGCAGAGCATCCCTGTCTTCAACGTAGGGCTTGACTCATAAGACATAAATTGTCATTGGAGTGAATTTTATTCCCTCTTCATAGTGAAACATTCACAATGGACAGTGAAACTGAGACATTTTCTAAAAGGAAGTTTCTGGAACTCTTAGTGTACATTTGCCTGTCCACTGACATTTCTGGAGATTTTGATCTGACATCGGATGTAACTTTGCTGATCCAAATTAACTAGAGGAATTATGATAAAAATTATCCTGCACTGATCCTGGGTTATTCCTCTGTCCCATTAATTTTCATAGACAGTTCTGAGAAGTAGAACTTCTAGAAAATTGTTCCAACTATTTTTCAAATAGAAGAATCAGGCTCAGAGGCCCTCGAGGACTGTCCCTGCTTACAGTATTTGCTCTTGTCTGCCGAATGCTGGATTTTAGAGAGGATGCTTATCCACTCTCCTGCTACAGTAGAAGGTCACAGAGCACCAAAACCATCAATGGCCACAGGGGCTTTCACGCACAGTTCATTGCCTCCTCCACCCGCACCTGCCCTATCACTCAGCCTCCGTCGGGTTGTGAGGAAGAGACAGGCCCTTGGTACCAGGATGTCTTGGGTTGAGTGGCCAAGGAAACAGACACAAGATCAAGCTCTGCCTACAGGAATTTGATCAGGGAAGTCTCCCAGTAACAAAAGTTGGAAAGGGATCAAAGTAGCAGGATTGGGCAGAGGGGCATGTTAGAGTGGGTTATGATTGAGGTGACATTCATAGCCAGTCCCATAGGGACTTCTGGGTCCCAGGCACAGTGTCCCGAATTGAGGTGAGGAGGACAGGCTTACAACCTTCTCATTGACCACTAAGTATAGGCTGCCCCAGGAGGGGCCATCACTTTAATTAACACAGCTCTTTTAAGGTACAGGACAATACAAAAGCAGCCACAATGCCCAACAACTGGGAAAATGAGTGCCATTCAGAAGTGGCATGTGGGAAAAGCACAGTGTCCCCTGCCCAGGGTAACAGGTGCAGGTGCAAGCCCAGCACTGATCAACCATAGGTCCTGTACGCTCTAGGCTGGCAAGTTCCATTTCTTGGGCTCCAAGCCTTTTCCCAGCTCAGGCCTTGCCCTGGCTTTTCCCTTTGGTTGGACCATCTCTCTCTCTTCCCTCTTGTATCACTCCTTCACTGACCACACAGTTGTGTTAGTTGCCTTGTCTTGTCACCATTGTATCATCTTCTCTGTGTTTATCACCAACTAAAATAATTTCATCTATTGATGTACTTATCCTGTCTGTCCTTTTAATCAAATACAAAGCTCTCCTAGAACAGGAATCAATACATAGGACAGTACTTGGGCTGGGTACAGTGGCACACCTGTATTTCCAGTGTTGGGGGAAATGGGAGACTGAAACAGGAGGATCACTTGAGCTCCGGAGTGCAAGACCAGCCTGGACAATATAGTGAGATCATATCTTAAAAAAGCAAAACCTTAGGGCTGGGGATTTAGCTCAAGTGGTACTGCACCTGACCTGGATGCACAAGGGCCTGAGTTCGATCCCTGGTACCATACACACACACACACACACACACACACACACAAAGGCAAAACCTTGGTACAGGTTAAGTAAATGCTTATGTTGTATGAGATGGCCACTCTTAATTATGCAGGTTACCTCTTGGACAGAGTTTCTTGACTATCATCTTGTGGGCATAAGATCTTCTTCATGCCAGTCTTACCAGGGTTGTCTTGGGTCAGTGGTCCTCTATCCACTTGGGCCTCATCAGTCAAGCACAGTGGATGCCATGGTCATCATGTAGCACACTTTCCTCACAAGAAGGCCTCATCTCTGGTGCCAGAACAGCAGTTCACCATCTTTATTCATCATTATCCCATTACCACATTATCGCATTCCTTCTGTTGATAAACAGAGGAACCGTGATTTATGAGGTTGTTCATGGACCTCTTAACCATCTCGAAGACACATTTCTGAGAGGCAAAGCCACCTTGTACAGAACCCGATACTTTGCCCCTTTGCCCACTGATATCATGGGAGAATTGAAAATCCCTTCCCAAAGATCAGAAACCTCCTGATGCTTCCAATCCTTTTGTTTCCATGCTCTGCTTTTGGAAGTGCTTAAATAGCCAGGAGTGGTGGCTCACGCCTATAATCCCAGCACTCAGGAGGCAGAGGCAGGAGGATTGCTGTGAGTTCAAGGCTAGCATGGGCTACATAGTGAGTTTAGGCCCAGCCTGAATTACAAAGCAAGACCCTGTTTCAAAAAAAATGTGTTTTGCCAGGCTCACGCCTGTAATCCCAGCACTCAGGAGGTGATGAGTTCGTGGCTTGCCTGGGCTACATAGTGAGCTCAGGGCCAGCCTGAACTACAAAGCGAGACCCTGTGTCAAAAAAAAAAAAATGTTTAAATAAAAATAACGCTGCTGGTTATTGAGAGCCTGCTGTATAACCAGGAGCTGCACTAGGTCTGTAATTCAGAATGATCAGGAGCTCACCTGAGAGGGGCCTCACCCCAGGGCGGGAACTCACCTCCCTCTTCTCACTGTGGTACCTGAGAACTCACAGAGATGGGAGGAGGTAATGTTAGTAAAAATAGCTATTGCTAGTAAAATAAAATGTGACAGATCTTACTTTAAAAAGGGCTAATTATTTTTGTTTAAAAAGAAAAAGAGGCAAAGGGGATTCATTGTCACCCAGTGCCTTACTCCACCCCAGTGTCTTTCCAATGAAGCATGGACAGCACTCCGCACACTCTTTAACTAAGAAAGTCTCTGCTGTATTGCTCACATTTCAAACCTAGAAGTGTTTGGAATTCTTCAAAATATGGCAGGAGATTGGTGAATTAGTTTGAACTCCACCTGTATCAATCAATCAAAAAAATTTTTCTCCAGTAGACAGTGTTTGCATGTGTCCCATCCAAGCAAAGTGGTCCATTTGCATAAAAGTGTTCCTTTTGAAAGGTGTTCTATGATTTTTCAATCATCCCTAGAAATAAAATCATAGCTCCTGTCGCACCTTGAGTGGAAGTGTTTTCACACTCCTGGGAATTGCTTACCATCACCTGAATATAGAATTCAGTGGGTGTTAGTTTCAAACTGATACTACTTACAGCTGTCTTCAGGACTTCAAAAAGGTGTCAAAGTGGCCATGGAAGGTGTTTCTCACTCTGAAGACAGGATGAATGATCCCTTTTATTCCAAAAGGCTCAGAGCCTCACACTGCGGTTTTCCACCTAAGGGAAGATGGAACACCTTGGGGCTTTCTCCCAAGAATTAAGAGGGATCCAAGTATTTTCTATGCAACAGCTGACGGTGCAAGTACATTACGCTGAGAAAAGAGTAGAAGACCTTTAAAATTATTTCTTTTCCTGATTTCACCATAATGGGAACATAAGAAGGAATTTATTTCTGGATCAGAGTTGAGTGCGATAGTTAAATGGCATGAGCATTGAAGTGAGATGGGGGAGGGTACTGGTACCATAGCTAAGTGCCCAAGAGCACTTGTCTGGCATCACAAATCCCTGGGTTCATTCCCAGCACTGGAAAAAAAAATGGGAAGCTTCACTTATAATGATCTTATAAAAAATATATAACCTGTGTCCACCTCAGTTTCTCAATCTGTAAGGTAGGGTTCATCCACTTACCAGGTAAACCAGTCAGTAAGATGCAATGATATAACACATCAGTTCACTTGCATGGCTGTAGAATTTTAAGTGGACTATAAATTGACAAAAAGAGATGGTATATTCCTCTTTCAATTCCTGGTATATTTAGCCAAGCATATTGAAGGCAGGAAGACATATGAAAAAGATGATGCCATCTTTACTCCTGAGCTCCCTAATGAGGGGTGCTTAGCTGCCTGTGGCAGTAGTCAGGTCCTTCTGGCCCAAGTAGCTTCATTTTGTGCTGCACTAGAGCCCAGTTATAATTGGGGCTGAGGTCATTGTTCAAGATGAATTTAGGAAGGCATTCTCTGGCTTTCATAAAAAACACTAACCTCCAGCACCCTGTAGTCCTCAAATCAGACAGCCTCAGCAAAGCCCTGAGTCTTCATGAATGGGTATAGAACCAGCCCCCCGGGCTTCACTTCTACTTCTGTCTTCCCTGGAAGACCTTGTCCCTGTGATAACACGGGACACATGGGTGGTTAACAAATAGTCCCAATGATAATGAAGATGTTTATCTTGGCTTTAATTCACATGTGGTAGTTCTATTATTGATTTTGTGCTCCTCACAAATTAACCAGATAAAATCACAACTAATTTAAAAATAATTAGTTTGATTTTGCGTCTGTAGTCCAATGGGAGTCTATTTTTCTCTAGTATTAATAATCGCATCGTACAGCTAATGCATTTCAGCGAGCTCAGTAGTGTTTGGGCTAATGTGGAATTTCTCTTTTGTTCTCGTTTGTTTGTTTTGTTTTTAGGGTCAAGTTGTGTTCCGGAACGGGGAGAGAATGGGGACCATTAAATTTACTCAATTTCAAGGTAGGCTTTTTGATGCTTATTCTTTCCAGTTGATGACATTTCTATTCTGAGATGT
>PVIC010041527.1:0-16194 GCA_004025085.1 Thryonomys swinderianus | reverse complement strand
GGATATGGGTAAAAATGAGAATTAACTTGTGTCATATACTGGTATAAATTCCCCAATGTTATATGTGATTGTGAGATGTATATAAATTGTACCAATAAAGAATTCAGTTAAAAAAAAAGTATGAAGTAAGGAAGAATATAAAGTAGAATAAGCTACCAGATGGCAGGAGGATAATGGAGAATATATGTATGAAACAAAAACACTAAAACTGAGAAGATGCTCAGAACAAACATAATAACTGAAAGTTGACTGTTTTGGAGAGCATCCAATTTTGATTTAAAAGTCCACAGACATGATAATAACAATAATAAACACTAACGTTCAGAGTTCATATTTTGTACTGAAAACCATCTTGAGCACTTTCTACCATTATGTCCTCTAATTTGTACAAACCACAATGAGGTAAAGGCTATAATTATGCCCACTTTCAAAGAGACCTAGTTACTAAGGAAAAATTGTCACTCTGACCTAATGAGAATTCATGTTCCTAAGCTGATACTATGTTCTAGTGATTCTATAGTAATTTACGATGTCATGAGTGAGTCTATAACCCTTAAAACTTAAGTGCTTTATTGAAGGAAATATTGCAGTACCTGGTTTGAAGGTAAAAAACATGTATTGATGTGTGTGTGAAAAAATATATTCACAAAACTCATTATATTAACTATTTAGAAGTATAAAATTTAATGGTATTAAATACATTTACATTGTTGTACAAATGCTGTCTGTCTCCCAAATTTTTTTATCATATGAATACTTTTTTATCAAATAAAAATTCTGTACCCATTAAACAATAACTTTGTATCCCTCCTTCAGTAGTAACATCTATTATTTAGTGATCTATGATTTTGACTAATCCAGGTACTTCATCTAGAGCTATATAATATTTATTCTTGAATATTTCACTTAGCATATTGCCTCAATGTTCATCCATTTTGTAGAATGGATCAAACTAATTTTAAAGCTAATATTCTTCTATACCTATTTGCTACATTTTGCTTATACACTCATCTGTCATTTTGATACTCAAATATATGGATATTTGGGTTATTTTCACCTTTAAACTATTGTTAATAATTCTTTTATGATTATTCATGAACAAATATATGCTCAAGTACAAGCTTTCAACTATTTGCCAATATAGTCAGAAAAGCATCACTGAAATGCATGCCATATTCATCAGATTTCTTTGCTGAGACACGATACACATCAACAATTTAAAGGAGAAGAGGTTTAAACTTTGGTACATAGTTTCAAGGAATTCAGTCCATGATCAGCTTGTGCTGTGGAAGAAACCTCAGAGCAGAAAGACACAATGGAACAAAGCTGTTAGTGAACAGTGTCCCGGAAATAGAGCAAGGGACAGTGTCAGAACGGAAGGACCTAGGGGATCTGATATAGTACCTAAACCAGGCTTCCATGGCCCATCCAGAAGAGTGCTTTACTAATCTCCCCCCAGGTTCCAAGCCAATCAAGTTGACAAAATTAAGCTTAACCACCACATACAGTGCTTTTAAATTTAAATTTTTATTGGATTTCCGTGTTGTTTACCACAGCTCCAGCAACACTCCGTATTTCCTACCTGCTACACACATGTTCCTGTTTTACCACACTCAGCTCAATACTTGACACTTGTCATATTAAATGAAACAGATTATTTTTACCATATCTTACACTCGTTTGCATTGGGAAGCCCTCAACTATCTAAACAAGGTTCAGAATATTTCAAGGTTTGAAATATTCCATTACTTGAAAATTTCCATTATGTTTTCTCCAGCTATCACAAGCTTGTATTTCTGACCTCTCCCTTGTACAGAACTTCTCTAACACTCTAGGAGAGCCCTAGTGATGTGTTCGTTTTAGTAAAATTTGTCATGAATCTTTTGAGTTACAACTCATGGGGGAGGTGAGTTGATGATGCATTGAGTTGGTGTTTATTGGTTAATTTTATGTGGCACACAGCCCCTTGCTTGAATATCTCTTGATACACTTATGCTCATGGTGCTGATATAATGTGACATTGCCTCTCCAAGTATCAGGTGCTCGAGGACTCTGGGAAGATAGCAGAGAGGTAACAAACTTAGGCTCTCCCTCTCCATAGTTTGTTGTTTCCAAATTACATGTGCTCATCTTCCAGATTACGCCAGAAAAGAGACAGTACAATTGTCTTTTTAGAGATGGTCACTCTTGAGAATAGAGAGAAAAAGAGACAATAGGGAAGAGAGATACATAAGGGAGGGAAGGAAAGTAAGAGAAAGAGAGACAAAACAAAGAAAATGTTTTTTCATCATGAATATTTAGTATATAATTTATATAAATATTATATCAATTTTGTGATATTTTTCATAATTTTAAGTCAGTAACTGCTTATTATTTCTACCTAAATATTCACCTTTTCCTAAAAGGGTCTCAGATTATGAGCTTTATACCTCACACAGCCTGGCAATCAATATGTTTTTCATGAAAACTGTTTTCTAAAATGAAAAAATAAACACAGATTCTACTGTGATATTTTATCAGAACTCTACCTTAATAACAATGTGGCATCTTTGCTTCCTTGAAAATAGCACTACACCAGATAAACAGTACTGTTTTAATGATCTACAGTATTCAATCCTTTGAAAAGACAATTCTTTTCCTATTACTCACTTTTTGATGTGAACATTACTTTTCTTCAAAGAAATTGTTTTACATTTAAAATATGGTTGTAAAGGGAGCTATAATAGAGTGAGGACAGGAACATGTCGAGGGCTAGCAAAGTGCCATGCATGTTTTCTAAGTACTTCATGTGGCTGAACATTTTTCATCTACTGAGGATGTTCCTATCAGTATGTTCAGATTGCTACTGATACGTACGATGCAGGGACAAGAAAATAAGACAATTTAACCAGCTGTAGGAGAAACACTACAGTGAAAGCATACAGTCTTAATTTTACTTTACATCTGACTCTGTATCAACCAATCATGATAACACTTCCTCTAGGACTCATCTTCTCAGATGTCAGGGACATGTGCTTTGGGTTGTAAGCAGGAATGTACTATGCAAATTAAATAATATCAAAGAATTTCCTATACATTTTAACATTCACTTTAATACTATCATCTGATGTATATGCCTCCTTGAAAGATTTTTAAAACAATCGTTTAAAAAGTGGAAATAAATCTATGTAATTTAATTTTTTCCAGAGATAGTTCAATATCGGCATAGACACAAATAATCTTAAAAATTTAGTTAATATAATAAAAGCACTTTGTGGATTAAAAAGATGAGTTATGTGTAGCATGTAGTGGTCTGATTACTTCAGTGTCATGGCATGTACAAGAAATTAAAATAACTAGATATATATGCTGCCTCAAATACATCAACGCTTGTATGTGAGGTGAATTTATATGCCATCTGTTTAAACGATAACTCCATAATGATCTTGGAATTCTAACAACCATAATAATACCATCGCATTAAGTTTTGACTCTGTGCAATTTTTGCTGGTTGTGGTAATGCTGGTTTATTGCCACATGTCTCTTACTTTCTATGCCAGTCTTTCCACAGCTTTTCAGTTTTGATTTTGTAATTTTTCAAACTGCACTTCATTTATGGGAAACTGCTCTTGCAGTTAAAATTAAGGCATGCAATATTTCAGTCCCATCATCACAACTTTAGGTCAAATGATAAAATTATTTCATAGCAGGGAGGAGGATGCTACTAAGGGGACGCAGTTTGGCATGGACTCCATGTTTGTAGATAACTAAGGAAACTACATTCAACCGTGGCCTTATGGCCTGGTAATCTCCTTATTGCATGAAGGGATAATCCTTGAATGATAGGAATACTTGCACTAAAACTTGCAAGCGTTAAGTTTCCTTTGAATACATAGAGGAGAAAACACAGTAAACTAATTTGAGGATTAAATTTATTCTTTAGGGGGAGCAAAGCTTAATTTCTCAGAGCAATAGCTTTCTTTTCAAGCATTCTCTAGTATAAATTTTCATATTTCATAATCCATTCTGTCAGAGAAAAATGGAAACATTGGACCTAGTATTATTAGGTTACATAAAGTTTAGCATACAGAAAATAATATAGACCATGGAAAGTTTATGAGAAGCAGTCATTCCACACATGAATATGTGAGTATGCTGAACATAAAAATGGGACAATCTACTCAGTCAAATAAATAAATGAGGAATATATCAAATAAATTGTTTAGCATGTAACAAAATTATCAACAAGTAGGTTTTGTAGACAAATGATGATGATAATTTGAGCCAGATTCTACATTTTAATCGACCTCCATGACTTAGCAGTTCTGCATGGTTTGAGACAAACTAGTTGCTCCTTAAGCCTCAATTTCTCAATTTATAATGGGCATAAGAATGTTCATTACACAAGTTGTTGTCAGAATTAAATGAGCTAAATCACCCAATTAATCAACAACCACAGAGGAAAAGCTTCCAGAAATATCTACAGTGATGCCCTGTTAAATAAGCCAAAAGTATTTTGAGAATTTAAAGGCACCCATGCACTATTTAGACCCATGTACACATGCAGCTCTTAGAATATTGGTAGGCTTAAAAGTCACTCTGATGGCCAATTCAAAACATTGAAATGCAAATTTAAGGAAAATAATCTAGAAAAACACTAAGAAAAAGTTTACTTTAAAAAGGATTAACCTGATGTAAAAAAATAAAAATAAAAACCACTTTGATTTCCAGTGATGAAAAAGTGCAAACAATAAAGTTGCAATGGGTCCATTATAATCTGCTAGTCAATTAATAAGTTCAGAATTTGGAATAAAAGAAATCTGTATGTTCCAAACCATTAAATTTTAAATGGAGGAATTAATAATGAATTTGTTGTCTTTGTCAAATACTTTAAAGTTGGATTTTGTGTCAGAAATAGCAAAAAAGCCTTCTTTTTAAAGTATCATGCAGTTTCATATATAGAGTAGGGAAAAATGTAAACTATTCATTAATCTTCAAAATGTACTTCATAGTAAGAGTTTGACACAGCTAAGAGGAAAAAAAGTACATCTTTGCAATGTATGAATGCTATAGAGATTAGATATTTTCTTCACAGATTTGGAATTTCTAAATCTTTAATTTTGATTTCAATATTAAAAAGAGCTCCCATAATGCTAGAAAATTTAACTTTATTAACTATCAAAGAATATTTTCTATGTAATTACCATTTATCTAACCTAGAAAACGAGACAGTACAAACTCAGAAAATATTTTATTTTAAATTATCTAAGGGATATAAACTACAAAAAAGTTTTAGTATAGGATAATGTATAAAGTCTACATTATGTAGGCATATAAATATTCAAAAAAGGACAGTATCTACATAAAATATGAAGTTTATGTAAACAATAGTTATCTGAGTACCAAAGGTATGTTAAGAAGATATGCTTATAGGGTATAAATTGAGATGAAATAGAAATTATTCTCCCCCCCAATAATGTTTTTGTACTCTTACACTGTTTCTCAAACAGATTCCAAGAAAAATATTTATGTCATAGCCTTGACCCAGTGTTCGCACTGCTAAGAGACTAGGTCCATTCCTGGGAACCCACTTCATGCTACCATTATCTCCAGTGAGACAACTAAAGTAGCGTTAGTTCTGGTCCAGTCACTCTGGCAGGCAATATTTGCAAATCAAAAAACTCTTAACTTTCACCTTTCCTTTTATATTAAGGTCCACTTACCTCTTTTATGTTAAGCAAAACTACTTACAGAAGTATTCAGTACTTAACACTGAAGTGTTGCGATGTTTGACACTCTTTCTGTTACTATAGCCTTTTAGTCTCCCTATCTCCTCTTCTTTGCCTAAAATATTCACTTATCTTGTTCTGTCTCATCAATTCCTAAGGTCAGCTTTATCAAATCTAAGCCAGGTTCTGTATCAGTTCTCATTCAATAAAGTCCCTTGTCCTTTGAGTATTTATCTCACTATTTACTGGGATGTGCAGCAAAGTGATTATCTGATTAGGGTCTGCTCTTCTCCTACTATTACCAAAAGCAGAGAGCATGTTACTGCCTCAGATATATGGAAGGGGTCAAATAGAAACCCCTTGGCCGTACAAGCAGGACTCTACCCAAAGGTTCCCAGTGACCAAGTTCATCACTACAAAGAACTCATACCAGCAGTTTAGTCGATTAAAACATGTTGTCATTATCATGGAAAACTAAACACCAAATCACAGAAGAAAAGGGACAGTAGTAATGTGTATACTGACCACAGAAAGTATTCATGAAATCTTTTTTTATCCTATTTGGAAAAGTTATTTCACGTTGAAGAACATCTTCAAAGAACCGGACTGTCAGAGTTCCTCTGTGTATACATTTTGTGCTCAAATGTAGTGAGACTGGCGTCAGAAAAAGATAAACATTAAAGCATCATTTCCTCCATTAAACTGGCACACTCAAAATACAGCCCAGAGTTTAGTTCTTCAGATTCCAGTTATTTGATTTTGTCAGCAAGAGGTCAGAACAATAAAGTATGAGATTATCCAAGTTAAAAAGCATATTTACAAATCCTATAGCAATTTTATCACACATTTAGTCAGTGTAAGAACTCTACAGTCTATTTAAATTGTTGAGAAAATAAAATGTAAAAATAGATCCCTCCAAAACAAGAAAATCTTACCAATTTTTCTTAAACACACACATACACACACAAGAAAAATTTTAAATTCACTTAGAATAGAATATATTATCTTTCTCAAATCAGAATCTTTTTCTATAGCTTGCCTTTGTGTCCCTTCCCTTACTCTATCAATTTAGGAACAGAACACATCATATGGAATTGTTTAGCAAATTATAATATCTATACTTTATAGTGGTTTATTAAAATGCACCCTTTATTGAGAGTAAAGGACAAGGTAGTGATTTGAAATTTTAAATATACTATATAAACTTAAATTATTAAATCAGAATAAATTTTCAGACATTTAGACAATAGGACAGAATCTGAGGAAATTTCTCTTTCATTTGTTAGATAGAAGAAAATAAACATGTGTGACCATCAAATAATCACCACAGTTATTATTTAACATTTATCCTATAGTGGACACAATAAATTATAAAAGAAAAATCTTTCTTGGACACAAAGGATTATAAAAGTTCTAAATGTTTATGTTATTCTTCAGAGCCTAGAGTCCTTAATTCCTGAAGCACGTCCACTGGTATGCACAAAATTACACAGTGACACACGACTGACTGTAGTCAGCACATACAGGAGAAGCATGGCCGACATCCAGGAGGGTTTGCTCTGTAAATATACTTCTAAAGGGGAAAGAAATCTTAATTTTCAGTTATAAAAAGAGTTGACAGCAAAGAGTTAAACTCAACAAACAATGTAAACACTATACATTGGAAAACCCCTTTTATCAGAGTGCAGAATTCAATCTTTTTTTAAAATGTTATTTAACTTGTTGAGGCGGGATTGCCATCATATGAATAAGAAAATATAAATACAACTATGGTTTTAATTACAAACTTGAATCCACTTATCTATGTATAGAATACAGGAATAAAGTACCACCGTTTCCTGGGAGTTGGACTATGCAAATTAGATGAGTAGTAGGACACTAAGCTATGAACAGGCGGGAATTCTCTCTGGGGAAATATAGATGACAAAGCTACAATGGCTTTTAGCAGCTGGCAGGGTCTATTTGAAGAGCTAATGTCACTTTACATAATGGATTAGAAAGAACTGGATTCTTTCCATAATGCAGGCCAAGTTTAATTTCCATGATGGCTGAGTTTTTTTGAAATAACAGACACTATAGCCTCCTTCAATTTTCTATCCTCATTTTCAGGCCTTGTGCTGAGTGATGGAGAGAGAGGTGTCCACATTGATCCATAGTCAGCTGAGGCTACAGGGGCAGTGAAAGCAAGACTCGAGGGACAGTCAACATGTAGAACTCACAGAATTAACACCACTATCTCTTATTCCATATCAATGAGACATGAAAATTATGAAGTCAGAGACAGTGGTCAAGTTTCTGGTTTGAAGGACACAATTGATGATTATTCTACTCATAGGAATAAAGAACACAGAAGACATGGCTTTGATTAACAAAGCTGTAAACTGAGTTATGGATCTATTGAAATTAATAGATTAAGATATTATAACACATCTATCTAAAAATAGATTTCAGAATCAAAACCTAGTGTAGAAAAATAGGACCTTTTTTTTTTTCTGAGTCACTAACCCATGGAGTTATAGAGTAGACTTGAAGTTCAAGGATTGATTCATTCCTGACACTGAAAGAACATGAGAGATCATTCTAATATTCAAGGGAGTGAGCATAAAAACAAATATATCCCAAAGGAAATATTCAAAGACAAAGGCTAATAAGGATTTCAAAAAGAAGATAGTGTTCAGTAAGATCAAATGCTGGAGGTTAGTCAGATAAAGTGGGAGGAAATAGAAGTTCATAAATCTGGCACTTTCACAGACACTAGTTCCTTTAACAAGGACTTGGTTATAACATTTAATAGACACCTGAAGATAATATGATGAGAAAAAAGTGACAGTAGATCATTTGTAGTTAAATATAAATTTATGTAACATTTGTTTTTCTGTATTTTCTTCCTTCTCCCCCTTTTTCCCTCTCTCACTCTGTCTCTTAATACTCAGCTGAGTATATAGGAAGGAATCTTGTTTATGCTAAACTTTTAAGGGGACATTTTCACAGTGAGAATAAGTTTACAGTTTTAGGTCAATGTTAACACAGAATACAAAAGCCTGAGATTAAATTAGAAAAAAAGCAGTTTATGTTGAACATAGTTTTTACCAAAAAAGGCTTACAGTAAATTTAAAACTATGTATAGCTCTTTTGTTTCCTTTACAGAAATTGTTTACATTTTCCAAATAACTTGAGTGGTTTCTTCAGTTTGACAAATGGTTATGAAAACAAGTTTACTACACATGAGGAAATGTAGCAGTCAGCTCATGAATAAAAACTGGTCATTTGTTTAAATCATAGAAAAGATCAACGACTATCAGAAAGAACAGGGTTGCAGCCACAGTCACAAAGGCCAGACATCTGCGCATCAGAGGGGAATGAGTTCACCTGGGGCTGATTATTCTCAAACCCAGAGACAACACGGTAATCACACACAAAAAAATGTACTTCATTCCAGAACTTCATTCATTAACTTTGGATAGTCTTCCATAGAGATTTAACTTTGTGGGGGCTGGAGATTTAGCTCAGTAGTTCTGGGGCCTGCCTAGCAAGCACAAGGTTCTGAGTTCGTGTTGGATAACCATATACCACAATGCCAGGCATGGTGACTCACGCCTGCAATCCCAGCACTCAGGAAGCAAAGGCAGAATTGCTGAGTTCGAGATTATCCTAGGCTCCACAGTGAGCTCAAGTCCAGCCTGAACTACAAAGTGAGACCCTGCTTCAAAAAAAATATATAATTTTTAGTTTATCACTATTAATATAAAATAAATTTAATGCAAAGTTGTGTGCCACCACCCATGCTACTTAAGAATAAGTTCTATTATATTATTAAATTTCAAGAAAATTAACAGTTTAATATTATCAGAGTCTAAAAAGAAAGGTATATGATGATTCTTAGGTGTTTCCCTAAGAGCTTTTACCAAAATGAAAGGACAAAATATGTAAACGACATTTTTATATGACTCAGGGCCTATGAACTCCCTGTAAGGAAGTAGTAAATAGTGAGTGTAGGTATTTTGGGGGGAAAAGTAGTCATGGGCATCAAATCTAGGGACTCATGCATATTAGGCAGAGCACTACCACCGAGCTGTATCTCCAGCTCCAGAGATGTTTTCTTCCCATTAGATAGCATGCCTTTCTCACAGGCTGTTCACACAGAGTACAAATTAAACCATAGGTGCTATTACCTCAAGATAGGCATTCTGTCACTGACTGCTATTTTTAGTGACAGATCTTTTATTACTCTTTCCTCTCCCTCCTCATTTATCTACATAACAGAGGACAGTCAATGAGTCTTCAGTTCTGTGATCAAGAGAATATTTTTAACATAAAAATCAGCAGCAACCTCTGTTCAGAGCAGTAACTCTAGAAACAGTATGGTAACTGGCTTCATTGCATAGATGCACTCACTATTTCCAAGGAAGCTCTTTCCTGCGCTCAGTGATCACCAATTTGTTGTTCGGAGCTGGTATATTTTGTGGCACTGGGGATATGGATTCTGAACATCAGTAGCTCTTCCTGTGGCACATTTTAACAGCAGAATGATACCGCAAACAACAAAACCAAAAGTGCTCGAATTTATGATAGCTGAGCCTAAGTGCTTCTAGACCCTCTTGCATCACGCAGTTGAGAGTTTACTGATAAACCATCTAAATAATTATGAAAAGGTCACTCCTATATTGTTCTGGAAAGATTAGCCATTGCAAATGAGAAAAACAGCTGATTTTACCCCAGATATTTACAAAGGCTGCTAAGGAGACAGAGAAAAGATAAATATCCTCTGGCACAATTTTATTCTGCTGTAAACAAATTCCATCTTGGCATATAGCTAAGTAGAAAAAGAGCATTTTTAAAGAGAACTAATATTCTAGGTTTAACTGTTTTTCTTGTGTTTTAAAAATTTGTTTAGCTCTAATATTTTATGATTTTCTAACATCAGTTTTGTCTGCACATTAAATCTATTTTATGTCCATTACAGAACTTATGTTCAAACAAGATGATGTTTGTTTAACCAATATTGTTATCGTTATTGTTACTGTAATTTTAAATACATTACCTGCTAGAGTTGTTTAAAACCTTATTTCTCAAAATGTCCCTTGTTTACATCAGCATCACCTCAGGGCTTCTTACACATGTCGAATCTCAGGTCCCAACACAGAGCCCCTGAATCAGAAGCTGTGTTTTAACAAGCTCCCTAGGTTATTCCTCGGCACACTAAATAAAACCTCTAGTCTAAAGGATTAAAATTATTTAGACTACATACCTGTAATACTTCCTGGTTGTTGTTAATAAATGTGTCCTTTACTTCTTAGCACAGAAAATAGATGAACTCATTTGCTATCTTAGAAGGCTACCCATCTTGTATTTCTTATCACAAGAAAAAGAAACACTATCACCACAAAGAACAATAAGAAAAAGGTACTAAATCTCTACTGTTTCAAACACAATAAAACCCATGATCTCTGTACAAATATGTATCATCTATCTGGGCTGACAGGATATTTATATGCACTACTTAAAAGTGAAGTATCTATGTAAATAAAATTAAATTTCTGTCTGTGAGTAATAGCATCATGACAAAATGAATGGGGTAGCTGATAGGTTTGGAGCAGTCTCGCTTAAAACACAAGCTATTCATTGTATAGGAAATTCACTTTGGTAGTGTCTGGCGTAGAGTAGATTAAATTCAAAAAGGTTAAACAGTTATCTTTCTGATCAACAGAAATTGAGATGCAAGTGACTAGGACCACCTCACCTTGACCAAGACATCCCTCATCTATCTGTGTCCTTCAACAGAA
Source organism: Thryonomys swinderianus (assembly GCA_004025085.1). Lineage (NCBI taxonomy): Eukaryota > Metazoa > Chordata > Mammalia > Rodentia > Thryonomyidae > Thryonomys > Thryonomys swinderianus. The sequence goes on along the minus strand of PVIC010041527.1, from coordinate 4,703 downwards.
AAAAATAAAACTTTCTGGGATGAGTCCCAGACTGAAAGCTGTTAGCAATATGTTCTCAGCTGCCGTAAGTACGTGGAGCGACTTCCCTTGTAAATTAATATAGGTAGCATGAGTACCACTACCTTTAGGTTTATTTTTCTTTTTCTTCAAAATAAATACAGACTCAGCTACCTAATTTCAGGTGTCTTTGAATATGCTGAGATATGTTGGCAAAGGACGAGCTGTGGCCCAAGTTCCAGACTGAATGAATAATCCCATGTTTTGCTTTTATAAACCTTTCATAAATATAAGAAATTAGATTTTGTTTCTTCTCTGACTTTAAACATTAATGTAAATTATATAAATTCTTTCCAACTGATTATTTTCCATAATTTTAGTAGGGTCTCTTTGGCATTCATTTTCTAAAGTACAGAAATGAGACATCCAGGCACTATTTATGGCGAATGGTAACTTTTTGTGCAATTTTTTTCCTCTTCAAAATTGCATTCATAAGAACCAATGATTCTGAGCTCATTTTAACCAATCCAATGGTTTCGAAGGGGAAACCTATATGGTGCTCACAGTCCTGTTCTTTGTTATCTCCTGTCTGATTTCTATCATTGGACAAGTGTGGCTTCAAGTATTTTCTCTTCAATCTATGGTTGTCCTCTGCCACCTATCAAGGGCTTCACTGTCCACAGTTTCAGTTACCCTATGCTCCACAGTGGCTTCAAAATGTTAAATGGAAAATTCTAGAAACAAATATTCTTAGTACTCCAACTCTAAGTAGCATGATAACACCTCACAAAATCCTATTTCAATCCACTCAGAACATGAACTTTCTATTCATCCAGTACCCACCTGGGATAAGATAATATCCAATGGGTACTTATCATAAGCCCTCCTGGTTATCAGAGTCGCTGATGCAGTGGTGAACTGATTATGTTCAAGTAATACTTCTTTGAATTAATATTAATCTCAGTATGGAACAGCAATGATGCTAACAAGTGCATTACAGTATTATTTAGTTTATTACAGTATTTATTATTTAGTGTGTTACAGTATTATTTTGTTTTATTAAAATTAATATTAATTTTATAGCATATCTAATTTATAAATTAAACATTATATATATATTTTTTCATATAAAGAAATTTTTGGCACACACAAGGCTTAGAAGCATGCTGAATTTCAGGTATACAGTAGGGGATTAGGAACATATTCCCTCTGATTGAGGGATTGCTACTGTATATTATTTATATCAGTGGAATATGACTTGTTTCATTCTGCTCAATATCCCAGGACTCTAAATGCTTCCAAAAGTTTAATCACATCAATTTATCATCTCCCTGATGTTTTCTTTTGGTACTTCCCTTCTGGATTGCTTGCAAAACTATTAGTGTATTAGAACCCCCAAATCATGTTTTACATAAAATATTTAATAAAGTCTTTATTGGTCTTAAAAGTTTCTGTGCATCTCAGCTGCTTCAATGCATTATTAAAATGCACCTCTCCTACTCTTTTATTAATCTATTAAAGGATTTTAATGATATTTGGTAAAATGCTTTTCTAGAGAAATCAATTATTGCTTCGGTATTATGTGGTAACAATATATGAACGTATTCATAGTCTATGAAATCAAGATTTTAATGAATGAACCTTTAGGTTGTAAAATGCATAATGCCTCCAGAAGTGAAGTTTATTCATTCTGCCACTTGCTGCTAAGAGATTCATACCATTATGGGGTTGCTAAAATTCATTTAAGAAGCTCCTGTGTCTATGAAAGTTATATTGCAAAGCATATTTTAAAATGCAAAATATGACCACTCTTTTAAATAGAAAGTTTACTATTAGAAATTTATTCTAGTGAAATAACAAAAGACATATTTGAAATAAAGGGAAAAATAAACCTTATATCATAAATACCAAACAGAAGCTTAAATAGTAAATAAAATGAAGGTTTTTGATGATATATTATGGATCAGTCAAAATCATGTTGCAGAACAATTTTTAATAACATGGAAATAAATTAAAAATATTTTATGAGAGAAAGCAAAATTCTGTAATACATTTAGGTTTTTTATACATATATTTAACTACCAAGAAGAATAGGTAGACTCATTTCTTTTTGTTTGTTTGTTTGTTTCTTGAGACAAAGTCATCTAGGCTGGACTTGAATTTACAATCCTTCTGCCTCAGACTCCCAGAGTACTAAAATTAGAGAAGCTGTTTTGCTTTAAATATAAAATGGTCCTCAAAGATCTCACAGGTTCAGAGGTGGGGCTTCAGAAGGCACAATCTTGCAGCACTAGAGCTGACTTACTAGGAGGTGAGGTCAGGGTGAAAGGTGACGCACAGACCTGGAAAAAAATATCACTTCCAGCCACTGCGGTGCGAGCAGGCTTTTTTCACCACCCACTTCCACCATACAGTTCCTTCTTTGGAGCCAGCCAACAGTGGACTGAAACCTCTAAAATCTGTGACCTCAGATAAATCTCTCATCTCTGAAGTTTGGGTTGGGGTACTGTGTCTTAGCAAGGAGGTAGCTAACTACGGCAAACATGCACCACCACATCCAGCCTTGTGATTTTTAAATGTTTATTCTCTTTTTTTAAAAAAAAGTTTATTCTCTTACTGCTCATGGAGAAATAGATGAATCTACTAAAATTTATTAATTACTTCTTGAGAGGCACACACACACATGCGCATACATACAGAGAGAGAGAGAGAGGGGGAGGGAGGGAGGGAGAGACAGACAGAGATGGAGAGGAAGAGGGAGAGGGAGAGGGGGGAGAGAGAGAGAGAGAGAGAGAGAGAGAGAGAGAGAGAGAGAGAGAGAGAGAGAGAGAGAGAGTTTGCTCCAGCATTTTTCTCCTTTATTTTGGGTTAAATTAACAGCCTATTTGCCAGCTCTGCCAATAATTTTATTTAGTGTTTCAGCCTTTAAAGCAAGTTAATGCAGAAGACTTTAAAGGTATTTTATGATTTATATTGCACGGAGAAGTAACCCAAGGTTTCATCAAGTATAATGTTCCCTTTGGTATTAAATATTTTAATGTGCTAACTGTGACACAGACAAGATGGCCAGTTTCCCAGTAAATGTACTAGCTTTGTAGTAAATTATCTTTCCTAGGTTATACCATACAATTGATTTACTAACCTAAAAACTCTCTTCTCTTCAATGAAGGCAGAAGAATTTAACTGAACATATTCTCAAGCTTGAAAAGAATCTCTTTCATGGGGATGAGAAAAGATAACTAACCATTACAAGTAGACTAAAGTTGCTGAAATAAGATATTACTTTGGTCCATTTTCTATTTCTATGATTTAGTGAAGATATAAACCTAAAACCATACCAGAAGAGCATTTGCAGAAATGTGAAGTAGGATTCCTTTCATATACGATGAAAGAAATCCTGTGATATTTTAGTTATATATTCTAAGTTCAAGTTAATAAGTATTTCAGATACTTCATGGATTAAACTTATCTGACTATACTGTGGGAGTAAACAAAGTCATATACTTCAAGAAAAGTGAAATCTTCTCTAAATTCCTAATTATGGAAGTATTGTATTTTGTTTTGCATTTAATTAGTTTATAGTACAGCAAATGCAATCCTATCCGAAGTAATCTTTCAAAAATATCACAAACTATTTTAACATCAAGAGTATTTTTGAATTTTACAAAAAGAGAAAGTGTATATTTTTGTAGTTATCATTATGGTAAATATGTCTAGGACCAAGTAAAATAAGAGAGTGCTATTGCCCCTCAAATGGATTGGAAAGTGATTTATACAATAACCCATTATCTTTTCATTAGAAAGCAGAAAAGATGAGTACTGTTGTTCCGATAATTAATCACCATGTAGGGTAGGACTTAGAGTAATTTAACAAAAAGAATTTAAATAGGAATCTCAATATGCAGAGTAAGTATTAAAGATGAACAGCAGGGCATTTTTGTTTTCCTCTTTTAAGTCTTTATATACTTAAATAAAAAAATGAAAACCAGATAATGCAAAAAATTTAACCTCAAAAAAAGTTACAAACAACAAGAAAAAGAGTATTACTCCTGGGGATGTAGCTCAGTGGTTCCAGTGCCTACCTCACAAGCAAAAGGCACTGAGTTCAATCTTGAGTACAAAAAACAAAACAAAACAAAACAAAACCCTCAAAAAAGAATATTGTTGTGACTTATATACACTTTATTACCTACTTGTTTTTATTGCTTTTACAAAAATATACATTCTTGAACATTGTTATTTTTCCATTTCTAAAATTTGTGGAAATATTATTCTTGATTTTCAGTTAGTATTACACTTTTAAGATTCATGTAAGTTACTGAATGTAGCTGTAAGTCATACTATTTTGTTTTTCTTCCCTTCTGTGACTATAACACAAAATATTATGTACTACTTCAAACATTTTGGTTGTTTTTAGATTTAGGTTATGATTCCTAGTGTTGTTCTAGCATTTTCCACATATGTCCTCATTGTTGGATTCAGGAAATTTTTCCTGGTATTTATCCATGAGTGAGCATGTTGGGGCATAGAACTTATGCATTTTTAACTTTAGGAGACAATATCACACGTTTCTACACTGTTTGTGACAATTTAGATTGCCGCAACGTATGAATATTCTTCATATTCCATATTATCACCAACTCTTAGTATTGTGGTTTTAAATTACTGTCATCACAAAGACAGGCTATGTGGGTTCTTCTCTGTTT
>PVIC010041526.1:0-16179 GCA_004025085.1 Thryonomys swinderianus | reverse complement strand
GGTGCCGAGGGCAAGAACTGCATCAGGAGTCACAGCTCCTCATTATAAAGCCTGATCGGGCCGTTTCTGAGTTTCTGATTCAGCGCAGGGCTCCGGCCCCCGGTCAGTGTGCTGATGTGTTCGCCGCCAGGCTGATGGCTCTGTACTCCTCACACGTCGCGATACCGGACAGTCCCACCTGCCCCTGGGGATGAAAATGCTGCCCCTTCCGCGCGCAGCGACCCGATCTCCGTCCTCCTCGTCTGCGCGGCTGGCGCACGGCTCCTCCGGCATCCCCGGCTCGCTAGCCTTCACGTCTCGCCCTCCCATCCTTCTTCCTCCCTTATCTTGTAGGAACGCGAGCAGCTGTTTGTTCCTGTCTCCGTCTCTCTGCCCACCTCTGACAGCGTTCGCCTTCCCTTCTCTTCCTGACAGACGAGACCTCCCCGCAGGAGTGCGAACAAGTCACCCCGCTGCGGCGGGGACTGCGTCGGGCGCCTCCGCTGCGCGTCCCCCGCGCGACCCGGCCTTGACTGTGCCTCGCGCTGCCGCCGGTCTCTGTGCTCGGAAGCCGATGGGGAGGGGAGGCGGCTCGGCGAACCTCAGAGGAGGACACGGACACACCGAGCCTCCGGGCGCTGCCGATCTCTTCTCGGGGAGACAGTGTCCCACCCAGGGGCCAGATAAATGGGCAATAGTGAATCCCACCAAATTCAATAGATCTTCACGGGGAAACTGCGGTAAGTCAGAAACGATGGTAGACGGGACAAGTTTACAAGATAAATGGAACCCAAACCTTTACTTTTGGGGGCTGAGAGCCTAGGGAAAGTTAGAGAAATATATACATATCTATATTTATACCGGCCTGAAAATTAAACAAACACAGTGCTTCTACAATATCTAGGAATTGGGTGAATTAAGAAATGACAAATCATTCTGAACAGGCCCTGAGAAGCTAGAGAAGGTGGTGGAATGTGAAGGACATAAAGAATGTGCATAGTTATAACAGGTGCACGTGCAGAAGGCTGTTCTGGATGGGAGGTCAAGAAAAAAGACTCTCACAGTTTGTTTGGGATGGATTCCGTGTGTGTGTGTGTGTGTGTGTGTGTGTGTGTGTGTGTGTGTGTGTGTGTGTTTGTCTGCTTAGAGCTTAAGATACTGTAACAGAATGACCCAGAGTGAGAGGCGGAACAATGGAGGTTTTTCTTTCTCATAGCTCTGAAGGTTTGGAAATCCAAGACCAGGAAGTCACCATGGTTGGGTTCTAGTGAGACATCTCTACCTTGTTTATAAAATACTATTACTCTGCCATAAAGAATGACAAGATCGATCCATTTAGGTGCAAATGGAGACACCTGGAGGATATACTAATAAGTGAAATCAATAGATCACAGATAGGCAAATTCCGGATCTTCTCTTTGACAGGAACACCTCTAGATGCAAATGAGCTCTAGAAAGTATGACAGCTTTGATAGAGTGGGAAATTTCCATAGGAAATTTGGTGTGGGAATGTAATGAGGGGAAGGAATAAATATGATACAGAAAGAAAATAAAAGAGCATGTATAAAGGGGGTGAGGAGGTGGGGTGGGTAGGGATATGGGTAAAAATGAGAATTAACTTGTGTCATATACTGGTACAGATTCCCCAATGTTATACGTGATTTTGAGATGTATATAAATTGGACCAATAAAGAATTCAATTAAAAAAAGACTACCTTCTCCTACTCTCTCTCCCTCTCTCTCTCTCTCTCCCTCTGTGTGTGTGTGTATGTGTGTGTGTGTCTGTGTGTGTGAGACAGAGAGAGAGAGACAGAGAGGAGAGACGCAGAGACACATACAGAGAGACAGAAGGAGAAAACGGGAGAGAGAAAGCATAGATGCATAAATTCTTAGATGTCTCTTAAGGACATTAATCCAGTTTTGAGGATTAATTTCATCTAATGCTAATTACATGCCAAGGTCTCCAGCAACTTATGACTCTAACATACAAATTTTGAGAAAATATAGTAACTCTAAAGCAAATGGCTGAGCAATTTCAGTTTACTGATTTTTAATATGATGTTTTCCAGTATCTTATCAAAAAAAAGCTGGAACATCATTCAGTCCAAACATGCCGCTATGTCTTGTGCATCCCTATCCATCCATCCTGCTTGTGGCCCCTTTTTAGAAAGCATCACCATTTCTACCTTTTCAGACTGGTACTGCAGTGATTTGGGGGACAACCGTTTTGTTTTTTAAAAATTTTATTAATACACTTTATGCATATATTATGATCACATTGAATAGTAAGTATTTGTACCTGTTTGTGACACATCTTGATGCCTATTTTTCCCCTCCCCTCCCTTCGACCCCCACCCCCTGAATCCACAAGCTTTTTTTCCTTTTCTTCAATTAAATTTTTTCTTTCCCCTACCTGCCCTTTCCCTTTCCTTTTGGACATTTTGTTCCTATCACACAATATCTTTCATACATTTTGGCATTCATTTACACCTTCAGTTTTTCATATTAGAGAAAAGTTATAGTATTTATACATCTGTGTTTTATTTATTTCACTTATGAGTATGTTCTCAAGGTATGTCCATTCAAGTATAAATGACTCTAATTTGCCATTCTTTATGGCTGAATAATAATCCATTTTATTTTTTAAAAACCCACATCTTCTTTATTCGATCTCCACTTGATGGGTATTTGAGTTATTTCCAAGATTTAGCTATTATGAACTGCATTGCTATAAACATGGGTGCACATATATCTCTGTGGTATGAGTCTTTTAATTTTTTCTGTATATACCTAGCAGGACAATAGCAGAGTCAAAGGCAACCTCAAGTTCTATTTTTGTTTTGTTTTGTTTTTGAGGGTCTCACTTTGTAGTTCAGGCTGGGCCTGAACTCACTATATAGCCCAGGCAAGCCTCAAACTCAATAATCCTCCTGCCTCTGCCTCCCAAGTGCTGGGATTACAGATATGAGCCACCAAACCCAGCATTTGTGGTATGTGGTACTGATTGTGGTGGGCATGAGCCACCTCGCCTGATATTGTTGTATGTGGTTAAGGGGAATTGAACCAGGGACCTTGCACTTGCTAGGCAGGCGCTGGAACCACTGAGCTAAATCTCAGGCCCTCAAGTCCTTTTTTTTTTTTTTTTTTTTTTTTTTTTTTTGGAAACAGGCTCTCACTTTGCAGTTCAGGGTGGCCCTGAGCTCACTATGTAGGCCAGGCAAGCCTCAAATTTGGCAATCCTCCTGCCTCTGCCTCCCGAGTGCTGGATTACAGGCATGAGCCAGCACGCCCGGCACTGTGATATGTGGCATTGATTGCTGGTGGGTGTGAGTCACCATGCCCAGCAGCATGCCCAATCACATGTGTATGATTACTGGGGATCCAACTCAGGACCTTGCGCTTGTGAGGCAGGCGCCAGAACCACTGAGCTAAATCTGGCCCGCAAGTCCTATTTTTTAAGGAATCTCCACACTGATCTGTACAATGGTTGGAGCAGTCTATATTCCCACCAACAGTAGAGAAAGGCTCCTTTTTACCCACAGTCCTGCCGGCATTTTTTGTTGGTTGATTTTGTGATAGTAGCCATTCTTTGTGGAGTGAGGTGAAATAGTTGTTTTCATCTGTATCTCTTGAATAACCAGTGATATTGAACATTTCTTCATATGTTTCTTAGCTGCCTTTACTTCATCTGAAAAATGTTCATTTCAGATGCCCATTTTTGAGTCTTGAAATTTGGAGGGCTGATTTTTAAAGCTTTTTATATACTCTAAAGAGTAGTCCTTTGTCTGAGAAATAGCTAGCACAAATTCTTTCCCATGTTGTATGTTGTCTTTTTGCTCTGTTGGTGGTTTCTCTTGCTGTGCAGAAGCATTTTAATAAGATGAGATCCCAGTTGCTGATTCTTTCTGTTGGTTCATGGGCTGCTCAGGTTTTGTTCATGAAGTCCTTCCCTAAACTAACATCTGCAAGAATTCTACCTAACCTATTCTCCAGCAAGTTTAGTATTTCTGTTTTTTTTAAATGAATTCTTTATTGGTACAATTTATATAGAGCTCACAATCACATATAAAATTGGGGAATTTGTGCCAGTATATGACACAAGTTAATTCTCATTTTTTCCCATATCCCTACCCACCCACACCTCCCCACCCTCTTTATACATACTCCTTTATTTTCTTTCTGTGTCATATTTATTCCTTCCCCTCATTACATTCCCACACCAAATTTCCTATGGAAATTTCCCACTCTATCAAAGCTGTTATACTTTCTAGAGCTCATTTGCATCTAGAGGTGTTCATGTCAAAGAGAAGATCCGGAATTTGCCTATCTGTGATCTGTTGATTTCACTTATTAGTATATCCTCCAGGTGTCTCCATTTGCACCTAAATGGATCAATCTTGTCATTCTTTATGGCAGAGTAATACTCCATTTAATAAAAAAACTACATCTTCTTTATCCACTCTCCAGTTGATGGGTATTTGGGTTGTTTCCCCTGCTAGGAATATACCTGAAAGAATTTTAAAAATCACATTGGAAGGACAGATGTACACCCTTGTTCATAGCAGCTCAGTTCATGATAGCTCAATCTAGTATTTCTGTTTTAATATTTAGGCCTCCAGTCCACTTTGAGTTTTGTAAGACCCAACTTGACCTAAAAACAGCCATTTCGTTAAAAACCTCCAGTTGTGTCCTGTAACCTCCCTGTGAGCCAGGAACTGTTCACCCACCTGGTGCACAGCCTGAGACTGCAGGTTTTAAAAACTTACTCTTCTGTAGTAACCAGTGACCTAATTGTTGCTGTTGTCTTCTGTAACGACTCGCTTCTGCACTTCAACAATAGAATGATTGAATCACTTTTGTATATAAACCTCTTGGTAACAGGTGGGAAAGTGGTAAATTTTGCCTTTAAATACTGTGTGTTAGTCTAAGTGGGCGCCTTCTTCCAGATGGAAGGATGGGCCTCAGCTAAGGAATAAAGTTCTTGGTTGGACTTTAAGATCATGTCATGTCCTGAGAGATTGTCTTGGTGGGACTTGGGCACAACAGTTTGGTACATGGAGAAACAGATAGATCTAGCTTTAATCTTTTTGATTTTCCAGGATCATTTGTTAAAGAGGCTATCTTTCCTCCCTTGATGGTGCTTGACCCCTTTGTCAATGATATGGTGGCTCAGTATATCTGCAGTTGTTTCTGAATCTTCTAGTCTGCTCCACTGATACTTGGTTCTGTTTCATTGCCCATACCAGCCTGTTTTTATCACAGTGGCTTTATAGTATAGTTTCAACTTTGGGACTGTAATATCCCTTGCCATGAAGTTGTTGTTGCCTAGGGCTGCTTTTGCTGTTCTAGGTCTCTTATGGGTTCAGATAAATTTTTGTATTATTTTCTCTAGCTCTGTGAAATATGCTGTTAGGATTTTGACTGTGATTGTATTGAATCTGTGTAGTAGTTTAGGAAATATGGCACCATCTTTTCTCTCTTTGGTCAACTATGTTCTTTGAGTCTCAGTTGCTTCATTTGCAAACAGAGGGTGGCGTAAGTGTTCGAAGAGGCATGTGCTTCCTTCTTTCTTTACTCTTCCCGTCCTTTGTCCCCTTTCTTCCTCACTCTCCCTCTTCTCTTTCTGAAAGAGTTTTGAACACATACAATGCTGGATATGGTGTGATAGCTTTGTTGCTGCCCTGCCCTACTCACCTCTCGTGTCTGAGAATGCAGCGTGATCTACAGGTGAGCAGCAGAGAGGACAGTGGACGGTGCCGCAGCCTCTCCGACCATCTGTGGACCACGAGCGGTTGTCGCGAAGCCCGTTCCCTCCTCTGTCTGCTCTTTCTGTGCTTCCGTTTTGTTCACGCCGGGCCTGTGACGCGGCAGAATTCTCATCCACTCGGTAAAGGGGTTGATTTTTCTGTGCATTTCCTGTTTGCAGACCGGAAGAAACAGGATCTCTTCTGATGATCTGCTTGGCTGCTGAATAAGAATGCCCAATTTATCTATTGCAAATGGGAGAAATCAACCTTTCACCTACGCAGTATCTGATGGCAAATCTGTGTGGATGAATATAAAATAGTAGGAAATTACAGTCTTTATGGGGCAAATGATACAGACGGGGCATTAATTTAAAGTAACATTTACTCTGTGCCCACCGGGGATGCCACTAGAATTAAGTCTCACAGTGGCTGGCACCTGCAGTTTTTCTGTGGTCTCACCATTCTTACTTCTTATACACATACAGAAGATATGTAGCTTCTTATGCATGAGGCTTTCACTAAGTTTTGTTTGTATAAACACGGATTTGGGCATCTTAGGGATTTTTCTAAACTTCCAGGAAGAGGTAGCAATGCTAATTATCGCATTTCCTAAAACAACTATTTATTCACCAGTGGCACTCTCTCCTCCATTGGAGTAATGTCGGTTTCCAGGATGGCTTTGGGTTTTTTTCTTACCTCTTTTGCCAAACCAAGTGGAAGGGCAGACCCCGTGGGTGAGTCCGTGACTGCACATCAGTTAGGGGTATTTCTGTCCTAACATTGTCCATCTGCCTTTTCTGCTTCCAGGAGAAGAGAGCCATTAAAGGGCTCTAGTCCAGCTCCTTCTCCCTGGAGAAGGGTAATTCTAAATAGAGTCGGATTTTATTGCCATCAGTCGCTGAGAACTTGTGATTAGCCAGAGACTGTCAATCACCTGCACCCAAGTCTATTTCAGCCCCACTACAGTCTTCTCGCTCCGGATCACTTCTCATTGCCTGAGGTTATTATGCCCTGGCCACTCATTACAGGAGCAAAGACCCTTCCAGCCTGCCTCAGTCCATATCCATCATGGCTGTCTCCCGGCACAGTTACCGGGGAAGAAGAGCAGACTCTGAAGCATAATGTTAGACTCAACACTGAGTTCTCGTGGTAAAATGGCTTCTACCTTGCACAGTTGTAGGTTCTGTTGCGATACTATAGTTTCTTTTATTTCAGAAATTATTTGGAAATTTGCATACACACACACACACGTATGCACCCACTCTTCCCCATCAGAGGACTAAAGAATAGAAACTGCATCAGTCTCAGTGACTACGTGGTAAGCGTTGAACGGAACCACTGACTGGCTAATTTTACTTTTTGTTTATACAGACATTGATTATTTTAACAACAATAGCCATAGTAATAATATTATCATGCATTTACTTTATGCCAGACCTGTTTTTAAGCAGTTAAATTATAGTAGCTTATTTAAAGATATCCTAAATCAAACTGAAGGGCTAGCTATAGAGGCATATATTGTGCGTCCACTGAAATTCAGATAATTGCTGATATGGTATTTTTATGGAAATCAACGTCTGTTGGGTTGTTTGAGGTTAATTATTTTCCTCTATTTTTACAGGAATTAGTGGTAGATGGACAAAAACAGATGCCCTGCGAAGAGAGAACAGCATGTGGCCCGGGAGCGCCTGGCTGATGTTTATTTGTTCGTATTTCTCATGCTGTCGCCAACGGAGACGTCTCCTCCCCAGTGCTGCTCTCTCTTCACAAGATGCCAGCAACCCTGAAGCTCAGCACAAAGGCACAGAACAAGCACAGCTTGGGAATTTGTTAAAGCCCCAATTTTGTTCTGGCCTCTACTTGCCATGGTCCTTGGGGGGGGGGGTCGTTTGTTTGTTTTTTTGTTTGTTTTTGAGACAGGGTCTCACTTTATAATTCAGTCTGGCCCTGAGTTCACTAAGTTGCCCAGGCAAACCTTGACCTCAGCAATCTTCCTGCCTCTGCCTCCCAAGTGCTGGGATTACAGGCGTGAGCCACCACGCCCGGCACTGTGGTATGTGGTATTGATTGTTGGTGGGTGTGAGTCTCCATGCCCAGCATTGTATGCGGATACCCAGGATCGAACTCAGGACCTTGCACTTGTGAGGCAGGCACTGGAACCACTGAGCTAACCCTCCGGCCCCCATTCCCTTGGTTTTGATGGGGACAAATAGAATTTCTGCTCCTATGGGCCTCTTATCTCTGTCCCACAGACCCTCTCTGATCCCTCCTGGCTTTCACTGCCATTTGTGGATTTCATGTGAGTGTTTCGCAAAATATCCTCAAACTCAGACCCAGACACCCACACTTTAAAAGTCTAAATTTTTGCCTTCTCACATTGTGTAAAGTTTGTGGCATTGATTCCGTGTCCTGTGATCTCAGCTAAAGGGCAGTGGTTGCTTTTGAAAATTCTTTTTTTTTTTTTTTTTTTTTTTTTTGCTTTTTGAGATAGGGTCTCGCCCTTTTGAAAATTCTGCTAGACCTACAGCCAATCAGATCCTTTGTAAAAGTCATGACTAATCAACTCATGGATACCTCTGGATAAAGAGATACTACACACACTTTAAAAGCTGCTCAACGTCATTATGAAATCCTGAAGAAGAAATTAGACCAATTATACCTCATGTTTATTCATCCTATTGATAAATCTAAATTACAGACAATAGTTTGGTCAGTGGCACGTGGGAGAAGCACATACTGTTGGTGGTGAATGCATTTGGAAGTCTTTTCTGGAACGCGCTCTATCTCCATAGAGAAAGAAATGTACACATTCTTTTAAAAATTAAATTGGCCCGCTGGGCGTGGTGGCTCACGCCTGTCATCCCAGCACTCAGGAGGCAGAGACAGGAGGATTGCTGAGTTCGAGGCTTGCCTGGGCTACATAGTGAGTTCAGGGCCAGCCTGAACTACAAACGCGAGACCCTGTCTCAAAAAAAAAAATTAAATTGGCCCACAATATTTGTACACGTTTATTGGTCATTATAAAATAATTTGATACATATTTACAAGATATAGTGGTTAAATCAGAATAATTAGAATTCCATACCCTTAAATAGTTATTATTTCTATCTATTGGGAAATTTGTGCTCTTATTTATTCCATATGATTTTAATTTTAAAATTGTATTGAAGTTTACAATAAGAAATCAGGTATGTTTTAGATCAAAACTGCTGGATATGAATGTTAAACATAGAGTTTAACTCAATTAGTACACCATCTAAAATAGATTGCTTGGTTTTACCAGGACATGTCAGTGTATTTAAAAGGGGAACGTGACAGATTGTGAATTAATTATCTCCATTTTGCCACAAATTTTGTTTGATTTTTGCCTTACCTCATTATTTTAAGCTTTTATTTATCCTTAAATTAAACATATTTGGGGTACATGTTTGTGTTGCATAGTGATTACATTCATTCTTTAAAGTTATGTTTAGAAGCAACACAAGTTACTTCTACTAATCTTACATTAATAACTTGAAGGGATTTTTGGAAATTGTAATCACAAGACTGTTTTAAATGGCCAGCAACCACATGGAAAGAGAATGGGACCCCGAACAGAGCAAAGCTACCTGTCCTGTCTTAGCCACATGGGAGTGGTGTGGAGGACATAACCCCCTCAGGTACAGCCATGGGCATTTTGTGGTTTACTTCTCCAATGAGCTGATGTTAAACTGATACAAATGATAGGTATCAGTTAAAATGAGGAGATAGATTAATATGTTTTAACTTATATCTCAACAATACATGCAGATAAAATGCATATAACTTGTGTTCAGTTAGACTCAGATTATTCATGTTTCCACATGTTAAATATATAAAAAAGTTCCAGAGAGATGAACATTGGAATTAATAACAGTCTATACCTCCAAGGAGAAAAGGATCAAATATTGTGGTAATTGAGGATTTTTGCTTTGCAGTATTGGAAATTTATGAGAAAAATATTTCTTCAATTACTTGTAGAATTAAAAGTTATAAAAGAAATTGGATTGGCTCCCAGGATAATCACTTGGTTTGAACTGCTCCTTCTTTGTTTCTGCCTTAAAGAAATCTTTTCATTTGACTCTTTCCACCAGAACCCCATAATCATCATAGATTATTGGGAATAATTCCTGAATTATGCTTCTTGGCATAAAACAATATGAGGAATTTATCAAAAATACTTTAAAAATCACACAATATGTTAAAACGAGAGAAACAGTGTGGACAGATTTTAATAGCTAACGATACATTGATTTAGAAGTATTTTGGTGATACTGTTGACAACGCACTCCTGAATTTAAAAACGCCTGTGAAGATAGGTGGATTCAGCAAACTAGCCTCACAGTGGCGGTCACGTGACACGGACTTCCGGCCAGCTGTCGTGGCCTAAGGCCCGCCCCCCCCCCCCGGCCTCTCTAGGACGCTACGGTAGCAACGATGGGTGCACAGCCCCGCCCTGGACCCCCGCAGCAGCCAGGGAGTCCGCTGAGCACGTCTGGGGAGACGGTGAGGTCCCTAGTGTGCACCCACGAAGGCCCGGAAGCAACAGCGCTGTGGATTCGTTCCTTCTGCTCTGTCCCCGAGTTTTTGGATTTTTTTTTTTTTTTTTTTTTTTTTTTTGCTTTTTGGAGACAGGGTCTCGCTTTGTAGTTCAGGCTGGCCCTGAGCTCACCATGGTGCCCAGGCAAGCCGCCGCGAACTCAGCAATCCTGTCTCTGCTTCCTGAGTGCTGGGATGACAGGCGTGAGCCACCACGCCCAGCATTATATGTGGTAACCGGGGATCGAACTCA
Organism: Thryonomys swinderianus; assembly: GCA_004025085.1. NCBI lineage: Eukaryota > Metazoa > Chordata > Mammalia > Rodentia > Thryonomyidae > Thryonomys > Thryonomys swinderianus. Next base: position 5,643 of record PVIC010041526.1, on the reverse strand, counting down.
GGACCTTGCGCTTGCGAGGCGGGCGCCGGAACCACTGAGCTAACCCTCCGGCCCCTGGATTTTTTTTTTTGACCGGAGATCACACTCGGGACCTTGCCCTGGCGAGGCAGGGGCCGCACCGCTGAGCTAAACCCCGGACCCCTCCGCCTTCCACACGCCACTGCCTTGGGTTTGCTCCGCGGGCTGCGCCCCTGACTCGCGTCTACAGCTCACGGGGAGCTCTCGGCCCGCTCGCGGGTCCCCAGGCCCCTCTTCACCCTCTCTGAGGAAAACTGCCCCTCAGATCGCAGAGCGCGGCTCGGCCCTCTCTGCTTGGGCCTTGGGCGCCACCCCCCTCCTAGGCCTCGGGCAGCCGTCAGGCCTCAAGACTCACTCCTGCCTCAGGGTCTGTGCCTCACCGCCCTGGGCTCCTTCTACTCCTCGTGCCCTTCCTCGGTCTGCATTTGCTATACTAGTCTTGCTCTGCCATTCTTGCCATAACATATAGCAGTGTTCAGGCAAAACAAAGTAGCCGTGGCTCACGCACTGAGTTTGTGAGCGGTAGCGCGCGTGCCAGGGGGCTGGGTGGGGGCCCCGAGCCGTGGTTTTCGTGCTCCTGGCTCCTCATTTCTTCTATCGTGGAGGAGTTTTGGGGTGTTGCCAAGACACCAACCACATATGGTTTAAAACTGGGAGTCTCAGAACGCGGCGCAGGAGCTGGGAAGGGTTCCCCGCGGGAATCCGGGGTTCGGAGCGGGTAGGGGTGTGTGAGGAGCGCAAGGCTGGCGCTGAGGAAACCGGAAGAGGCGCCGCCCCCGGAAGCTCGCCGTGCCAAGGGTCTTGTCTTTTTATGAGTTACAACTTGGCAGCAAACTTAATTTCTGCCTGATTCCGATACATTAAACTAAAATCAGGGTAAAAGAAAAGAAGCAGAAAAACTCTAAGTCCTACCCGACTGTGTATATGGCTGTTTTCCAGTGTGAAATTTCACTGCGAGAAGAATTAGGAACTAAGAGATCAGAATGGTGGGAGGAGCACTAACCTCAAGAGGGATGACTGTGTTTCTGTTAAGTCCACGGTTCGCCTTTGGCCTACAGTCTCTGTTCTATGCGCCATCTCTGGGCTGACCTCATCCATGCATGCCGACACCTCCTCTCCCTCTCCATCTCCAATCTAAGGCTCACATGGCTCTATACGCAGCTGTCATCCAAGCTTCCCCTTTGCTCTGTCCTGCTTCCCTCCCTCTGACCCAGCCCTCAAGACTCACCACCTCGTGGAGGAGTGACCTCTTATCTGGCACCTCTACAGCCTTTTCCTTCTAAGAGTAGACATCCTGCCTCCTCTCTGAGGTGCGCAAGTCTTTATTCTTTCCAGATCCTCTGACTTTTATCATCTTGTACATGATGAAACTGTCTCTTGCTCCTTTTGCTCTTTCTTTTTCCTAAATAATTTTAATATTGGTATAATTCTTTCTCTTTTGCCGCTTTGGGAACAGTGTGACATAGCTAGGATCTGAAATGTGTCCCACGTTCGGAAATGTGGCTTTTGGAAGGTCACTGGATCATGGGGTCACTACTCACCAGTGGATTAGTCATCCATGGGATCCTATTGAATGTGCTATTAGGAGGTTGGACCCAGGTGGAGGATGTGGGTCACAGGGGCTTTGAGGCATGTAGGTCTTTGAAGGATTAATCCCCCACTCTGGCTCTTCCTTCTCCTTTTGCTTCCTGGCTTCCATGAGATAAGCAGTTTTCCTTGGCTTTGCTGTTTCTACCTTGGAATGACCCTTCTGAAACCATAAGCCAAATAAACCTCTCCTTCTCAAGTCGTGGTGTTAAGTATTTTGTTCCAGAGATCGGTGAAGATGACCAACGCATCAGGAGAATGACTTTTAATCTCAACCTTGACACAATTGAATGCTAGTTTTATTCCCTCTCTTCATGAGCTTCTCTTCTTTCCCAGACCCAACTACAAATCCAATCCTTTTTTGTTTGGTTGGTTTTTTTCCTGCTTTTTGCAGCAACAAGTACAAGGTCCCTGTGTTTTTCCAGAGTGGTTATATTCCTTTATGTCTAACATTCTATGCAGTAAGATATTGTATATTGAATAGTAATTAGAAGTTTCCCTTTGGTAAAAGTAAGACATTTGGGTATAAGAACTACATTTTCTTTTTACTTGCATTTCTACCTCCTGCATCTAAGACATCATTTTCTATTTTTTATGCAGAGCAGGGCATACTTCCAAACAGGTCGTAATTTCAAACACCTCATACTTTGTATTAGATCCTTCAGTAGCTTTCCTCATTGACCCTCATGTACTTAGGTGGACATACCAAGCCTTCCGGAGCTGCTGACTTTGGACGCATGATCTTCCTGCACTAAGCTGCACACAGCCCACCTTTTAATCATCTGCTCTTCCATGACTTTCCAACACCAGCGTGCCATTTTAAACACCAGCACTTTCTTCAGTTTCTTTTTTCTCATTTATTTCTGAAATGGCTTCTTTTCAACGCCATAGTTTAAATTGTTCTTCATTCTTCAAACTTAGTTTAAAGGTTACATATTCTGGGACTTTCTGTTCACTTCCTTATTGTACTTAATTATCTTGTCTTTGTTTTGTAACAAGAGATAGTTTGCTGAGTCATTGCCCTTACCCCACCCTCCATATTGGTGAGTTTTTCTTCATTTTGCTGGTGACTTTTTTGTTTTAATTTATTTTGTTCCCCCCCTAGCACATCTTGGAGTGTGGCTTATAGGAGGAACTTGGTCACCTGAAGAGATTTAACTTCTGTTACATTTCAGGATTCTATCACTTCTAAAATAAGTGCTTCTTTGCTTATTTACCTTTGTCACTCTCAGAAGTGTTTGTACTGGACAAACACTTCATTCAATTCTAGAATTTTGTGGAATTTTCTATTCATTATATTTGACTGCATATTCTATTTTGAGTTGGATGATTATAGTTGATGCTGCTTTTGAAGCACTTATAAAATTTAATTATATTAGTCATTCATTTGTTTTCTCTACCTTACTCTCACTTTAGGATGAAGTCTCAGAGGCAGGGTCTACATTCTATTTATTATTGTACAGCCCACAGACACCACATAGAGTGAAGCCTGTGAATGTTTACTGAACAAATACAAACACATGGACTGTTTTTCCAAGACTCCTTTCACTTGTAATAGTATTGAGAATTATGTCCTTTCTCCCCCACATTGAATCCCAGCTCACTGACTCCCTGTTTTTCTAATTAAACCCTCTTCTCTTCCTAGGGGTAGTGTATTGTAGGAAAAGAGTATGCTGTCATATTGCAAAACACCTAGTTATAGGCTCATTACTAATGAGTTCTGATTGGCCGAAAAGGGGCAGCTGACATCAGCCATCCCAGGTGGTAAAATCCTGGCATCTTCTATTAATCAGATGCAAGTGGATCCTAATCAGGCAGAGGGCATAGTATAAAGGAGTCAGGACAGAGATAAGTCAATCCTTAACTTGATACTGGAGAGCAGCACTATATTCACAAAGCCTTGGGTAAGACTAGCATTTTCTTCATTGTTTTGTTCTCTCTTTTTAAAAAATGAATTAAGTTTATTGGTATATTTTCTATGGAATTTATCACATTCGTCATTGAGAATTTGTATCTGTACATGGTATATCTTGACTCTTGTTTTCTTTTGCTCTTTTTTTTTTTTTTTTTTTTTTTTTTTTTTTTTTTTTTTTTTTTTTTTTTTTTTTTTTTTGGTGGTACTGCGGGTTGAACTCTGGCCCTTGTACTTGCAAGATAGGCATGGTATCATGGAGCTAAATCCCCAGCCCAAAGTTTTAGAACATAGTTTTCCTTTTTACCATCAATTTCTTTTCTTTACCTTCATTATTTTTCCCTGTCCCCACCCAGTTATCCTTTCCCTCTGAGCATTTTCTTTCAGGGAAGAGGCCTGACAACTGCACCCCAGCTTGTGGCACAGCGGTAGGACCAGTCTGGCTGGCCATTCACAACTGCCAGCCCTCCACGGGCCGTCGGCCTATCAGTCCTCCCAGGACCAGCCCCAGGGAGGAGGCCTGGCAACCGCGCTGGCTGCTGGTGTTCGTAGTGCAGTATGTAGACCCAGCAGCTTGGCTGGGATAGTTTCAGAGGCCTGGCCACTCTGCCCTCACCGCCACAGGTCAGTGGGGCCCCAGATCTCGTGGGACCGGAGCACAGGGAGCAGGCCCAGCACCTCTGCTCCAGACGGCAGCAGGCCACCCTGGTGGCTCGGGGATCCGGACCTGCACAGCACAGCCCCTCAGGGCCGCGAAGGCCAAGCTCCAGAAAACAGAGCAACAGTGAACAGCAAAGAGAAGGGGCCTCACTGAGGCTTCTCCATGGAAACGGAGCCCCCTGGAAGAGTGAAGAAAACCTCTGCGAGAAGCCTGGACCGCAGGGGCTGGTGACGTGATTGTCCCGTTCCTTCCCTTCACTGGTAAAGATGAGGAGATAATGTGAGCAGACGGAAGAGGCACATCTGAAAGCAGAGTCCCAGCGACAATTCTTTTTTGCTTACGTGCTGTACCCTGGCCAAGCTGGAATGTCTGTGAGACTTTGTTTCTGTGTCACTAATGTAGGGTAAGTATAGTTATCTTTCTCTCCTCACAGAATCATCTCTAAAATCAGACGAGATTCGGGCTCTAAAATCAACTTGATTGTTAATCAGTTTACCGGGGTGAGGGGTCATTATTATTATTCTGTAGAAGTCATGGAATTCTTGCACAGTTCTCGGATTTACAGCATATTGTTCTATATTTCTCAGTTTGCTATATCATGTTAGGAGAGAAGGTTGCTATAACTTACCTTTCTTTTTGGAAAATAATTTTCCTTAAAAATTAACAGTTGTATTAATAATACTTGCCTTTTAGCATCTGGAAGTAACTTCTGTGGTAAGATTCCTCCCTCTGTAGAGAGGGAAAGAAAGAGAAAAGGAGAGACATAAGTGGAAAACCAGAATTTAACTATAGTTTTTGAAGAAGCATACTTGTGTTAGAAAGTCACCATTTTCTTCAATGACCCATTAACTCATGCCTCTGTCAAAAAGGTCAGTATAGTCTATCCATTAGCAAATTTTTATCCAACAGCATCAGTGCTCTAGATATTACAAATGCAAAGGTGAACAAAAGGTCCTTATGGTTATTCTTTATGTTGTTGTGGAGAAAATGAAAAAAAAACTAATTATAGATGTGGGAAAATATGATTAAAAACAAAATCTTCAACCCAGGAATCTTCTCTACAAAAGAAATAGAGATAAAAACCACTTTTATTATTAAGTGATTATTAAACCAGAATGTGATGTGCATCACAGGAAGCCCATTAGGACATTGGCAAGACATAAAGAAACATCACCATTTTATATGGCCAAACCCAATGCATTTCCTCAACCTAAAAATACTGTAGTCCTCAAGTAGGAGGACCTAGTAGCATTGTTTGTCACACTCTACCTTTTAACTGGAGTGACCATCTATGTTAGCATATTGTTGACAAACTTCTCATAACTTTACAGTAGGAAGGAAGAAAACCCAACTGCTCCTACTGAGGCAGGAGATTAGGTCACAGCAGACTGGCTGGAAAAATGGGTGTCATCTGTTAATTGCAAAGTCCTGGGAAACAGGTAAACAGAAAAGTTCCCCAAATCCT
>PVIC010041525.1:0-16186 GCA_004025085.1 Thryonomys swinderianus | reverse complement strand
CTCCTGTCTCTGCCTCCCGAGTGCTGGGATTACAGGAGTGAGCCACCACGCCCAGCATTATATGTGGTTACCAGGGATCGAACTCAGGTCCTTGCGCTTGCAAGGCAGGCGCCGGAACCACTGAGCTAACCCTCCGGCCCTTTTGTGTGCTTTTTGAGACAGGGTCTCGCTTTGTAGTTCAAGCTGGCCCTGAGCTCACTATGGTGCCCAGGCAAGCCGCAGCGAACTCAGCAATCCTCTCCACGCCCAGCATTATATGTGGTTACTGGGGATCAAACTCAGGACCTTGGGCTTGTGAGGCAGGCACCGGAACCACTGAGCTAACCCTCCGGCCCTTCCCTACTCATTTTACAGACTAGAAAGTGTGTAAATATAAGGGTGGGCAAGCTAATGACTGAGCTTCTTGGGAACCATAAGAACCAGGGACACAGCCAGGAACAGCCAGGGAAGCTGGGAGTATAACTGAAAACAAAATAGTGTGTCCAGATTACCATTCAATTTACATAAAACGAGCCCACTCATCTACACAGCAACTCTGTGGAGGTCTGTGTTCCTGTTTTTCCTAAAGAACTGGGACTCACAGATCTGGGGGTGTCTGACCCTAAGGCAGAGCTCCTCACCATCACGACTGGGACACCAGGAGTAGGTGGCTTTTTTCTCTTTTCTTTTTTCCTTTCCTTCTCTCTCTTCTTCTCCACTCCCCCTCCCTTCCCTTCCCTTTCCTGCCCTTCCTTTCCTTTCCACTGGTTTATTTCTTCCCTCTACTCAATTCCTGTATCTACAGATGCCTTAGAAAGTCTTAAAGTCCACCAAGCCAGTCCACCACTGTTTATCCACCACTTCTGTTCGGTGTGTCTTATTTCTTGATCTAGATAATGGATACAAATAAAAGGATCGTGACACCCTAAAATAATTTCTCATTTTACTTAGCAGGAATAAAGCAAAAATAGAGGGCCCAGTAGGAGGGTACACAAAGGCTCTGAGTTCAGACGACTTCAAATTGGACAGTTCTGAATGGCCTGAGAAAGAGGTCCACTAGCCCAAAGACGCTGCTTTCTGGGGGAGATACCTCTTTTTCCACAGCATGAAGATGCTCCTATGTCCCTTCCTGGAACAGGACAAGTTGGGAAGGGGAACTGAGACTTCCATAGCAGGCTAATACCATGTGTAAAGAGAGTAGCCAAACACAAGGATGGTAGCTGAGGCCATCAGGGAACAAGCTTTTGGGGGATTTGGGGCTGTCTCCTCTTCTCCTTTTTTTTTTTTTTTTTTTTTTTGAGACAGGGTCTTGCTTTGTAGTTCAGGCTGGCTCTGAGCTCACTATGTAGCCCAGGCAAGCCTGGAACTCAGCAATCCTCCTGCCTCTACCTCCTGAGTGCTGGGATTACAGACATGAGCCACCACGCCCAGCCTCTTCTTTTTTAAAGGATGTGCTCAGGCACCACTGGCAGGGCTGAGCTCTTGAATATTAGGCCGAAAGACCAAGTGGAAGGCTGAGTGAAGGTCCAGGATACCGCCCAGGGCTAGGGCGCTGGTTTCTGTAATAGGAGGGCTGGTCCAGAGTCACGGCAAGAATTCTACATCTTAACCGAATCTTGTCGGGCAGGGCTGGGTAAATGCTTGAGTCTGGCTTTGGCGAGGCGTACCACTCCAGATTTACTTTGTGCCTTGGTCCTGGGGTAGGAGAAAAGGAAATAAATCTAATTTTCTGTTCCTGCTGTCCTTGAGCCTCAGGATGATGCCCGTGCTAGGGACTAAGTGAGCTTGCCCACCTTTGGTTCTTTTCCTCCCTTGGCCTGGGGCTGCGGGGACGCGGACGCGCCAAGCCCCGCGAAAGGGCGCTGGCGGGCCGGGGCCCCGCGCTCGCCGCTCCCTGGGGAAACCGTTGCCAGGCTGGGTTAACGCCTCCGCCCCCGCCCCCGCCCGCGCGCAGATTGTCCGGGCCGGAGGCGCCACCTCCGGCGCTCAGGCGCGAGCCGCCCCTCCCGCGCGCGGTCCTCCCTTTCCTCCCCTCGCTCGGTTCCTCCGGGCCACAAGCTTCCCCGGCTCGGGCGGACCGCGGAGCCGCCGGGCGAGGGAGCGCGGGGTGTGGGCGCGCCGGCGCCTCCGCGGGGAGCCGGGATGCAGGAGCGCGGGCGCGGCGCGGCGGGACGCCGGGCCTTCGACAGCATCTGCCCCAACAGGATGCTCGCGTTGCCGGGCCGGACCCTCGGCGCGCAGAGCCAGCCGGAGCGGAAGGTGGGGCCGCCGGCCGTTGCAGCGGGGCTCGCGAGCGGTGCGCCCGCGGGCTGACCCGCGCTCACCCTTTTCTGTGCCCGGCTAGTTCGCGCCTCCGCGGACGTTCTTCTCTGGCTGCGGCGGCGCGGTGTCGGTGTACGAGGATCCCCCGCACGCGGCGCCCGGCGATCCCCCTGCGCTGCCAGGTGAGCCCCGAGGCCCCCGCGCGCCCTGCCGACTCCCCGCGCCGGGTGGGCGCCGCGTCCCGGGCTCCGCCGTCCTGGCGATGGCTCTGGCGGGCAGCGTGGCGGAGAGGCTGAGGGTCCGCGCCGCGTCTCCCCGTCTCCCCGCGCAGCACTCACCACCATAGACCTGCAGGACCTCGCCGACTGCTCCTCGCTCCTCGGCTCCGACGCGCCGCCCACGGGTGACTCGGCCGCCTCGCAGGTACCTCCCCTTCGCCGGCAGCCTCGAGGCCTCTCTACTCAAACACTTGGTGGCGGCGGAGCCTGTGGCTTTATTTCCAGGGTTCATCTGGGGCCGAGCTCGTTCAGCGAGTGGGGGGCGGCTGCGTGCCAACCGGAGCCTCTAGGAACCGAGTTTTCTTCTCCTAGTACGTTATAAAAGTTGTATTTCCGGGATGATTTCTTCTGGGCAGCTCTGTGTGTGTGCGTGCGTGCGTGCGTGCGTGCGTGCGTGTGTGTGTGTGTGTGTGTGTGTAGGGCTCCCCATGTATATCCTTCCTGGAGCTGGGAAGAGGCCGGGACCAGATGCCAAGTTGTGCAAAGTTGTGTGCTGGCACCTTCGCACAGCATACTTGGCCCCATCTGTTTTCCCAGCACCCCCTTCCTGACCATTCACTAACATTTTCATTCCCTCGGTATTCAAGGAGTGTGGAAGTCGAATGACCCAGGTTGTGCATGCTTGTAAAGCCAGCACCCTGGGAGGCTGAAGCAGGAGCGTCACAAATTCAGGTCCAGCTTGGGTAATTTAGTGAGAACTTGTCTCAAAATAAAAAATTTAAAAAGGGTTGGGGCTGTAGGTCACTATGAAGAAATTTGTATTTGGGGGAAGAGTGTACACTTGAGAAGAAATCAACAGAAGACATTTCTCTTTAGTGATGGGCCTTCAGCAGTTGGACACTTCTAAAAGGTCCCCTTCACTTTCACCAAAAGCTCTGTTCACTTGGCATCATGGGGCAAAGGGGCATTTGACTTTTTTCTTTTCCCTTATTCCTGTCTTCCTATTTCTATCACTTGCAGGGGCTGACACTTCCCAGGCAGAGGACTGAGTCTCTCCAAATTGTCTGGGAGGTGAAAAGCCTGGTTCAGGGTACCCAGAATACAGGTGATCTTAGCCAGGTGTGACCCACAGGAAGAGAGTCCAGCTTCCTGATGGCAGGTACTGGGACAGGCTCAACGGAGAACTCAGCGGATGTAACCAGCTCCCAGGACCGGGAGAGGTAGTAGGAAGGCTCTTCAGTCCTCTACTGACGGCCTCTCAGAACCTGGGGAAAAGAGCTCAGAAGGACTCGGATTAGGCAGCCACAGAAAGCAGACATTGTTAAGGCAGGAGAAGGGATTGGGCATTGCTCGGAACAGGCCATTTAATTCTTTTTTTTTTTTTTAGAGACAGGGTCTTGCTTTGTAGTTCAGGCTAGCTCTGAGCTCACTACGTAGCCCAGGCAAGCCTCGAACTCGGCAATCCTCCTGCCTCTGCCTCCCGAGTGCTGGGATTACAGGCGTGAAGCACCACGCCCGGCACCAGGCCGTTTAATTCTTTTAGAGCTGAAAGCTCAAGTAAGAGAAGCCCCAGCATCTTTGACTGGACCCAGGTCCCAGGTCACTCCCTAACCCCAATGTATTTATTTTGCAAGTAACAAAAACCAACAGACTCTTGTTGAATTTTCACTTAAGTGCACAAGGTTTATTTGACATTATGTTCTGTAGTTTTTGTTTTTTCTTGTATTTGGATAAATACCATATTTTTCTATTTGGGAAGGCAAGATTGGAAGTTTCGAGGATAACGCTTACGCTGATTTCCATCTGGAAAGACAGAGTTGTTACAGGGGCAGAGTGACCCCTAATAATTCTCTGGTCTAGAGCACCCTTGGGTGACATTTCCCAGCCCTTTTTCTGCTGGGGAAGGTGGACAGAGGGTGAGTGCATTAGAAGCGTTTAAGGTCCAGCATAAGCAAAAACCTGTGAAAGTGTAGGAGGAAGCATTTTCTGGGCCCCAGTCACTGAGCTGGCTTGCAGTCTCACACTAAAGACTTCTCCAATCTGGGCTGAGGTTGGAGACTTTTCAGCCCTTTGAAGAATGTCATTTTTGACTCCTTCAACCACGGCAGAACAGGTGCTTCAGGATTTGCCTGGAGCCCTCAAGCCCTCCTCTCTCCTTTCCCCATCTATGAAGCTTCAGTTTCCAAACTGGCACTGAGGCTTTTGGCCTTGATTCTTTCTCCCCTGATGGAAACTGATAATTTGAAACTAGAGTCAGAGTAAGTTCCTCTTCCCAAAGTATGTAAGTAGTAAAGAAGGGCTTTGGGGAGATTAGCAAGTTTAACACCAAAGCACAAATCAGGAGGGAAGCTGTAGAAGAGATTATTTCTGAAAATAATCTGTCAGATGCAACTACCATGGCCCTGGGGACACTTTCTCCTTATTAATACCTTATTAAAGTTGGAGGAGAGTCTGACTGAAAGGGAAAAGTCAACGCCAACGTTTTTGTGAAATTGAAAAGAGAGCATTGGAGGCCACATGTGCTGTGTGCTAAGTGGAAGCAATTTCCATAGCATCCCTGGCACCTCCAATTATAGAGCACCCTTCCCTTTCCTTCCCTGGACGGGAGGTGAGTGTTTAATGGTGACAGCGCTTTCCGGGAACAGGGTTTCGAGTTGTCACTGGAGGACTCTGCATGCTATTGGGTCTTGGGAGGAAAGACTGTGGGCTCAAGCTGAACTCTGTGCTTAGAGCAGCGACTTCTTGTTGAGATTTTTGGGTGTAAAGCTGGTTGTCTGGTTTGAGACACTGAAGCGTCGAGGGTTATCCAAAGGCGGACTCGGACTCAGGCTCCCACGCCAGCCGCGAAAGGAGGGCAGTGCACTATTTGCGCGCCGGCACTATGTGTGTGTGGCGTTCCCCAGGACGGGGCTTGATTTTCAGGTAGAGACTTGTCTGCGACTGCGGGTGCATTCGTACCCTTTGCGGAAACTAGGAGGGCAACTGTCCACCTGGGCTGGCTTCGGAAGGGCCAGACTCGATGTTGACTGTTTCTACACCCCTGGTTTATTTTAGGCCCATTCCTTGCAAACAGAAGCAGACTTCGATCTGCAGACTTTCAGAGAGACAGTGGACGATCTCATCGCAGGCAAGTGCAGTCTCCTTCAGTTCCACAACGGGGACACAGGGTTGTCCCCACCCTTGAATCACACTGGTTCAGGTTTCGTGGTCGTGAGAGCAGTAAACATGGCAACCAGTCAATGATTTGCCAGCACCTTACCTAAGAGCAAGGCTACTCTGCACTTAGGATACCTGCCCCCTCCCAGTCCCTGGTCTATAGTACTTTCTTGGCCTGGTCCTGTGAGTTCTGGGGGATATTCGTGATACAGCTAATGGAGAGGTTGAACAGCAAGAGTGTGTAGAAGGGGGAAGGCACGGTGTGACCTCGAGGCCTAGGCCGGTTTGCCCAGTTCAGCTGACCCCAGCAGGTGTATGCAGAGCGCCTGCTTTGTTTGCACAGGGCATGAGGAAGGGCCTGAGTGTGGTCAGCTTTGTGGAGTGCAGGCTGCCATCCCTATTTCACACAAGTGAGTAAATCTTCACATAAGCTGCTAGGCCTGCTGTGGCACTTCTTTCCTGTGGCTGACTGGGCATGAGTCCGAGGCAGCACGCCCACTTCTTGTTCTTTCCCCCAGACTCATCCTCTTTGATGTCGCCTCCCCTGGTGGACAGTGACTTCCCCTTCTCTCCTTGCGAAGATGTGTCAGCTTTTGGTCCTGGCCTCCCCCCAGCACCTGAGCAGCAGGCCCTGCTGTCGCCGCCGCCCCCGCTGTGCCCTCCAGAGGAGCCACCTCCTCCACGGGAGCAGTACTGGAAGGAGGTGGCCGACCAAAATCAGAGGGCGCTGGGGGACGCTCTTGTGGAGAACAACCAAGTAGGACACCGGCCTGGTGGTCCAGGATCCTGGGTTGGGGACAGGGTCTGGAGGTTCCAGAAGAAGTGGGGGGTTACCAGGGCAAGGATGCCTCCTCTGGGCTTCTGACGCTGACGGGCTGGTGGTTTATGTAGCTGTTGCTGCTCCAGCGGTGGCTCCATCTCAGATTTCCTAAGTGGAAATCATTCCACATCACCGGGTTTTCAGTAGACTGCCAATACTTACTTATGGGCCTGGCGCTGGGTCTATCTATGTGCTGTACTTTCTGCTTTTCTCTAGTACCTCTCCTGAGCTAGATACTCCTACCAGTCCCGCTTTACAGATAAATACACTGAAGGAAGGGGATGGTTGGCCTTCAGAGGCACAATTTAGATCTAAATCTAGACCTGATTTATTACCTAAATCAATACTCTTCACCACTACTGTTACAGTTTTAAATCCAAGTACTTTGTAAAAAGAAAGGGGGGGGGTCAAATAGATTCATTGTTCTCAGGAGTGTCAATGACCCCGGGGCCTCAGCTCCCCACGAGACGCCAGGAGCGCGCTGGCCTATCCCTGTTCGGGTCTCCTTGCAGCTGCACGTGACGCTCACCCAGAAGCAGGAGGAGATCGCCTCGCTGAAGGAGCGAAACGTGCAGCTCCGAGAACTGGCCAGCCGGACCCGGCACCTGGCCGCGGTGCTGGATGTAAGTGGGGCGCTGCGGGCCGTCCGAACCCACCCTCCTGCCGGTGTTGGGACCCGATGGGCTCTGGGAACGTAGAAGCCCACAGGACTCGCGGTGCCCAAGGCCTCCGCGCCTCCGTCTGCGTCCCGCACGCGGGAGAGTCCGGCTGGCCCCAGGGCGGCGCTCTTCCCCATCTTCCGTAGAAGCTGATGATCAGGCAGTCCCGAGACTTCGGGACCGTGGCGGAGACCTTCCTGCTCAAGGCGACAGCCAAAAGGAGCCTAGAGGAGCTGGTCAGTGCCACAGGCCACGACTGCGCGGAAGTGGACGCCATCCTGAGGGAGATTTCCCAGCGCTGCGATGAAGCCCTGGAGAACCGGGATCCCAAGCGGCCCCGGGTGCAGCTGGAGCCGCCGGGGGCGGACTGCGGGCCCGGTAACCTGCACGGAGCCTTTCGGGGGCTGCGCACGGATTGCAGCCCGAGCTCGTTGAACCTGAGCCACAGCGAGCTGGAGGAGGGCAGCTCCTTCAGCACCCCCATCCGCAGCCACCGCACCATCCGAACACTTGCCTTCCCCCAGGGCAACGCCTTCACCATCAGGACAGCGGGCGGAGGCTACAAATTCCGCTGGGTCCCCAGCTGAGCTGGGACGTGGTCCTTTAAACCACATGCCCTGCGTCCTAAGGAGCGCCCGGGCCCGAATGGGGAGTACACAGAACTGTTGCCCAAATCCGGCTCTTCTGCAGTCGAAGCCACTGAGAAACTTATGTTTTCTTTTCCCCACAGGAACAAGAACATCTTGATAATCTTGATGCACTGTAAAGTCCTGCTATGAAAGACTGTATAGTTCTTCCTCTTTTTACAATGGAACTCTGTGTGTATGTGTGTGTGTGTATGTGTGTGTGTGTAAACATGTACAGGTATGTTGTATACACGTGAGTCAACTTTTAAGGTTGAATTTTTTTTTTTTTTGGAGACAGGGTCTTGCTTTGTAGTTCAGGCTTGTTCTGAGCTCACTCTGTAGCCCAGGCAAGCCTCGAACTCAGCAATCCTCCTGCCTCTGCCTCCCGAGTGCTGGGATTACAGGCGTGAGCCACCACGCCCGGCTAAGGTTGAATTTTGAATTTTGTAGAGCAGGGAAGGATTTAGAAACCAATTAGCCACTTTAAAATTACATAATGCCCTAGTTTTGTAAGAAGGAAAGGGAGGCATTAAGGAGTTAAATTTGATTTTCTTCTCCAGGAAACCTGTTGGGATATTCTAATCACTAGTCATTTGAGGATGCTAAGCCCAGAAGACTGGCCTCTGGGTGACTGTTTCAGTCACTCATCTTCCTTCAGTGGTTTTGTTACTATACAAAATGTTTATTTTAGCCACCAGCATACAAAACTCAGGAGAAGTGGCCTAACTAACTGCCTTAGGAAAATGCAGATTCTCAGTGGCCTCGGACTACTAAAATAGGTGCTAAGCACATTTGTTGTAATGATAGTTCACTTAATTTTGTAACGTTTTTGGTCAATATTTATATTCATATATTGCATAACAGTATTTAATTTGTAATGTGTAATTTTTTATGATTTATCATCAATGTTTATACATTGTATAAAATGTATGTTATGTAAATATGTAATTTCATAAAATGTAAGATTATGGTCAATGTATATGTTTACATGTATATAAACATTACCATAAATCTTACAAAATATGTACATATCTATGTGTATGTAATACATAGTTTTATTAGTGAAATTAGAATAATTGCCCCAAAGGAAACTTTTTAAATTTAATTCTTTATTGGTACATTTTATATACACATAATGATCACACTCAACATTGAGAATTTGTACCAGTAAATGACATGACCTAATTCTCAGATTTTCCCTGCCGACCCTACAACCATCTACCCCCTATATACATATACCTTGTTTCCTTTTTTAACATCACATTTTTTCTTTCCCCTCATTAGCAAACTTTTTAAAATGAGAAACTTAAGTTATTTCAAGAAAATGGCATGTACCACATGAAAAAGAGCACTCTCTCTTCTGTTAGAAATCAAGTGTAGAAATTTGGTAAAAGTAAATTTTAAATCTTATGCATAAAACAGGTGTGCAAAAATGTTTTCCATTAGTTGACTTGATCGTCCAAGAAAATCTTACATATTGTATAATGTCTTCATGTTGACTTTTCTTCTATGAGGCTACTTCTTGCATTGGGGGGGGCGTGGGTTAATTTCCAACTGTGTTACACCACACTGCACTGCTGGCTCTGCCATCAGGTGGGTATATCAGGTAACAGGTGAGCAGGTAGAGTAGCAGAACCTGCTCCTCCAGTTTGTCTATGTACTGTTATCTGTATTTAAATAGCCATTTAGAAACCAAAAAAAGTTATAAAACAGGCCATATTTCCTCATATTTTGTCAAACAAAAGGACTAAAACATATAGGAGATGAGAATTTTTTTTCCATCAGTTTAAAATTACCACACCTTAGGGTCAGAAAAAACAAAAAATGAAAATAGACAAACAGAACTCCTTTATCCTGCCCTGAAAAATAGAAGACTTAGCAAAAGTATTTTCCTCCATTCCTCAATTAGTAGTCTCATTATCAATTACTTCAATAACTACAAGGTTGAAACTGTATTTATATTTCTCTGTATCTTGTGCCTAAATTTAAACAAATGGTCTTTCATCTTATATCCCTATAATTTTTATGTCATCAACAATTTAGTAACTTCCACTTCTGAGGAAGAGAAAGCTGTTGTGAGCTAATAACACAAAATATCAAATATACATTAGATAGTAGTAATAGAGTTAAAAAATTAGATTCCATTTATTCCTACAACAGCTACTTATTGAATGTTACTGAGAATCTTAGTATAAAGATGCTAAGAAAACAGTGAAAGAACAAAATAATTACTTTTGGAAAGAGCTAAATACTAAGCAGTTATACAGGTGCTATGAAGAAAATGAAGAGTGAAGATGTCTCAGTCAGTTTGAGCTGACCGGACAAAGTACATAGCTAGTTTAAGCAGCAAATACTCACACAGTTCTTGAAGCTGAATGTGTAAGATCAAGGTGCAGACTAATGAAGTTCATCTTTTTGGTTTTCAGACAGCCACCTTTTTGCTAGATATGACAGAGATGGGGTGGGGAGGGAGAGAGAGGGAGAGAGAATTCTGCTCTTATCAGGTCACTAATCCCATCTTGAAGTCTCTACACTTTTGACTTACTCTAGTTTTAATTACCTCTAAAAGGCTCCACTTTCAAGTAACATCACATTGGGATTTAGGGTTTCAACACAGGGAATTTAGGGGGACACCAAGCATCCAGTCTATAGCAGACAGAGAATATTACTTAGATAATATTATTTAGATGGGGGAATCTAGTCAGGGAAGACTTGTCCGATAAAATAACATTCATGCAAAGACCTGAGGAAACCCAAGCATAAGTCTTACGGATATCTGAGCAAAGAATATTCCAAGCACAAGAAGTATAAAAGGCCTGGGGAAGATTTGCCTGATTTAGAGAACAGCAAGGAGACCAGTGTGACGAGCTGAATGAAGGGTGGGAAGCTGGGAGACACTGGGTAGAAGAGTTAGCAGGGCCCTTTCAGGCTGTTGAGAACTTTGTACCGAATAGGATGGAAGCCATGAGGTTTTAGCAAAGGCGTCACATGTTCACATTTCACTGTTACAATACTCATTAACAATTTATCATATAATTGTAATACACATATAATCATATAAAATCAATTAGTTATTAGTTTAATCATACATATATGTAATATATTTTATATATTTATGTACATTATATATTATGTGTGTATTGTATTTTATATTTTATATTTTTATATATTATATACATTGTATATTATGTATGTGTATATTATATATTTTATATATTATATAATATAGAATTGTTATATATTTATACTATATTTGTTATATTATAATTATATAAAATTAGTTATATAATTATAATTAATATATACTTAATTATTATTGTTGCTTTTTCAGTGCTGGGAATTGAACCCAAGGCCTCATGCATGCTAGGCAAGTACTCTTCCAACCCAGTTACATCTTCAGAATGGTTACACTTTATTTGAAGTATTCTGGTCTCTTTGGGAGAACTGTAGCAGGGTAGGCATAGAGAAGCAAGGGTAGAAGCAGAGAAAACCACTTGGAGACTACTGGATAATCTATTAATTCAAGTTCAAAATTTACACCAAAGTGGGTATGGTAGGCAGAATATTAAGAATAATGCATCTTCAGGCCGGAAATTTAGCTCAGTGGTTCCGATGCCTGCCTCGCAAGGTCTTCAGTTCGATCCCCGGTAACCACATACAATGCTGGGTGTGGAGACTCACGCCCATCAGCAATCAATACTGCATACCACAGTGCCAGGCGTGGTGGCTCACACCTGTAATCCCAGCACTCGGGAAGCAGAGACAGGAAGATTGCTGAGTTCGAGGCTTGCCTGGGCTACATAGTGAGCTCAGAGCCAGCCTGGACTACAAAGCGAGACCCTGTCTCAAAAAAAAAAAAAAATATTTTTTGTATTGTTATAATCACTGGTTTATTACGAAGTGTTATTTAAGTGATTATCCTTTTGACTAGCAGGGTTTTTATTTCCATCCTAAGTACTGTCCCTAAAAGATGTTGCTCTGAAAACATTTCATTCTCATATTTAGGTCGGTCATCTTCCAGGCTTCATGTCTGGAGCGAACTTGGATTTACTCATTTGTTTATTGAAGTCCTTTCTATTTTTTTTTCCATCTAGTTGTTCACGTCTTATTGGTGCTCATGTCCGAAGTTAATCTGAGAGCATTTTTGATGAAAACACACAAAATATGATAGTTAAAATTGAATACCACTAAATGTAAGGAAATCAGTGGAGGGCTGTAATCTGCTTTGATTAAATCATTTCTAAACTTAGAGATGTGTCCTTCCTGTAGGCAAACAGCTGTTCAAACTTGGATAGCTCACAACTGTTTTCAGTATTTACTTTCAGCTGCTTAAAATGCTAAGTAAATTAGACATGGCAATTGCTTACATTTATTCATGTTTTACTAGGAAGAAAAACTCCCCAGATTTACTAAGGATTTGTATGATCAGCCAAGTAGTAATTAGAAGTTGCCCTTAGTTATAGGATGTAGAAATTTCAGTCACTTCTAAGCTATGCCATGGCTTAAAGTAAATACAGGTGAATGACATGTTCTGCAGGGGATAACAATAGTTCTAAGCGCTTGCCTAGGATGATGCCTCATTTCCAAAGTGTTAGGATTTGTATTACCTTTCTTCATTTAACATGGGATTTTTTAATGTAGGCAACAACTTTTGGTGTTGCTTCCAATGCATAATGATTCCCTCTTTTCCAGAAACAGACCCAAGTACACAGGGTTGTTTGAATTGGTTGTTACCCTTCCACTGACCACCAACTGCACTGTCTCCATCACTGTCGTCATGACCAGTAGCTGATGCAACCAGGAGTTGTTTTTTCATATTTATTAAGACATAATTTACTCTTTTAAAAGAGTACAATGAAATGTTTTCAGTATACTCACAGGGTTTTGCCAACATTTCCACGATTTCATTTTTAGGATTAAAAGAAATCCAATGCCCATTATAGTCACTTTTTATTCTCCTTCCTAATCCAGCAGCTCTAGGCAACCATTAATTTGTTTTCTGTCTCTATAGATTTGACTATTCTAGATATCTAATAGAAATGAAATCCTCAGGCATGGTGATGCATGCTATTATCCCAGCACGTGGAGGCTGAGGCAGGAGGATCTCCATGAGTTTGTGGCCAGCCTGGGCTACATAGTGAGAACTTGTCTCAAGGAAAAAAAAAAAAAAGAGAAAAAAGAAAAAGAGATCATATATGGTATTCTGGGATTGACTTCCTCCTGTATCAGGCTCCTGAGTAGCTGGTACTACAGGTATGACCTACCATGTGGCTCTTAACAGTAGAATTCTATTGATTATCCCATAATTCTTCTGCTACTGTTTGCATATGTATTTCATCAATATAAGCTGTAAACACAGTATTACGGTGTAAATTCCTCATTAAAATTCTTGGGAAAGTATAAATAGAAGGGAACTTTCTCATTCTAATAAAGGGCATCCATGAAAGACTGGTAGTTGCTGTTATACTTAATGGTGAAAGGATACACTGCCTCATCATTTCTAGACAACAGTGTACTAGAAGTTCTAGCCAGCTTAGTAAGGCAAGAAAAAGAAATAAAAGCCATAAAGATAAAAAAGGAGATATAAAACCATGAATATGATTTCATTCTGATTGCAGTGGTACATCTCCAGACACAGTATTAATTTTTCTGAAAATGTTTTTAAAAAGCCAATCATTGAGGTGCTTAGTAAATACCCCACATTTGACTTAGGTGGTTAACTTAATAATTCTTTTTTATACTTAATTTTCTTTTTAAATATCACTACATGCAAACATAAGTGAATTGAAGAGATTATAGATTATATTTTTTGAATTTAGACTATGATGTTTTCACATAATTTGGCTTGGTTTAATGTATCTAGCATGGTTAAAATATTTTACTTTTTACAGCAATTTTAGATTTACAGAAAAATGGAAGAGACACGAAGTTACAAATACCCTTTTGCATACATTTTTCTACATCATTATATTATACTAATAATATACTAGTGTAAATACTCTTACCATTAGTGTGATCTACTTAGTGAACCAACATCGATGTATTATCATTATTATTAACTGAAGTCCATTCTTTTTCATATTTCCTCCATTTTTATCTAATGCCTTTTTAAAAAATTCTAGGATCACACCCAGTGTCCCACACTACATTCAGCTATTCTCCTTCAAAGTGCTATATAACCTTTTATTTATTTTTAAATTATTTAGCCTATGGGCTAGAGTCATTAAGTTCACTCACAGATGTTATGGTTTGTATCTAGATGGGGCTTTTCAGACCTGTCTGGATCTAGAGCATGTGATTTTGGGACTAAGGGTGTGTGATACTAAATTAGTCCACTGATTGGAATTAGTGAAGTTCTCGGTGTGGATAAGGACTGTGGGTTGCACCAGTCAATAGGCTCACAGCCTGAATGGAACGTAAATGGAGAGAGGGAAGACAGGGCTGCTGAGGCTGCTGCTGCTGCTTGGTGGCCTTCTGCCTGCCACAGCCTGAACTGTGGTGTGATGCCCCTCTGCCGTGGGGCCCTACCCAGGAGGTAAACAGGGGTGAACTGAAACCTCTGCAAACTGTGAGTCAAAATACACCTTTCTCAGCTGTAGATTTAGCTCAATGGTTCCACAGTGCCTGACTCACAAGTGCAAGGCCCTGAGTTCGATCCCAGTGACCACATACAATGCTGGGCGTAGAGACTCACGCCCACCAGCAATCAATACCACATACCACAGTGCCAGGCGTGGTGGCTCACGCATGTAATCCCAGCACTTGGGAGGCAGAGGCAGGAGGATTGCTGAGTTCGAAGCTTGCCTGGGCTACATTGTGAGCTGAGGTCCAGCCTGAACTACAAAGCGAGACCATGTCTAAAAAAAAAAAAAATACACCTTTCTTTCTTTAACTTGTGAATATTGGTTATTTTGTCTGAGCAACAAGAAAAGTAACCAAGATAAAAGGTGGAGAAACAAGGTGGAAGTGATTTAAGTGCTGTTATGAACTGCCTGTATTATCAATTCTTAGCTTTGTTCCCACTTCGTGAGCTTTCTTATTATCTCTTCATAAGTTTTAAGACTTTTAAGAAAAATATTCTTCTCATTTATTTCTTGGTTTTGGTCTGTAGTTTATCTTTCCCTTGTCTTAAATATATTTTATATATACATTAGACTAAGAGGAGAAATTACAAGTAGGCAAAGCTGCAACACTTAGGACACTGCCAATAAGTAAAAACTAAAAAGTAAAAATAGTTGAAAAGTAAGATGAAGACCAGTATTGCACAAAGCAAATGTAAACTACAAATCCAGTCTCAAATACAGAACTTACAGGTGTTACTACTTAGAGAAATTTTAAGTTCTCTTGTGTCTGGATTGAAAGCAAGACATGTTTACATTTAAATTTAGAATTTGCTGATGCTTATTCTTACAAGTAAACACTCAAGAACAATATCTTAGCCATAATCGTGTGTGTATGAGGAAGGGGAAGCTGTGCTAAGTGGAAAGAGTGGGAAGAAGACAGCGAGGGAAAGGGAGTGTGGCAGAAAGAATAAAGCTGAGGAAATGAAGAGTGTTAGACTAATGGACATTCACTCATTCGTTTAATTTTCATGGTACAGGGGATTGAACTCAGGTCCCTGTGCTTGCAAGGTAGGTGTAGTACACTTGAGCTAAATTCCCAGCTAACTTGACTTTTATGGATTCAAAGATTTTGCCCCCAGTACTCGGGATTCAACCGAGGGGTATCTATCACTGAGCTACATTATCAACCATTTTAATTTTTTAATTCGAAATAGTCTCACTGAGTTGACTAGGCTGGTGTTGAACTTGTGATTCTCCTGCTTTGGCCTTTGGAGTAGCTAGAATTGTAGATGTGTACCACTTAGTTCAATTTATGAACTTAAATATCACAGAAAAACCTTTACACAGTTGTATAAAAATTTTTGAATATCATACAGTTGTATAAAATTTTTTCAACATCTAAATGCCGTAACAGGCAAATAGCATTTGTATCTAAGTTTATTATAGGAAATTATTTTTATACAAGAAGGATTTTATCTTCTGAACAAAGAATTTAAAACACCCTAAAGCTAGCTGTTTGAAGCACGAAATAGATTTGTGGGAAGCACAAAATAGATTTATACTGGAGTGAAATTTTCATTATTGAAAAGTATCAATAGGGCCGGAGGGTTAACTCAGTGGTTCCGGCGCCTGCCTCACAAGCGCAAGGTCCTGAGTTCGATCCCGGTAACCATATAGAATGCTGGGCGTGGAGACTCACGCCCACCAACAATCAACACCGCACACCACAATGCCAGACGTGGTGGCTCATGCCTGTAATCCCAGCACTCGGGTGGCAGAGACAGGAGGATTGCTGAGTTTGCGGCGGCTTGCCTGGGCACCATAGTGAGCTCAGGGCCAGCCTGAACTATAAAGCGAGACCCTGTCTGAAAAAGCAAAAAAAAAAAAAAAAAAAAAAAAAAAA
>PVIC010041524.1:0-16188 GCA_004025085.1 Thryonomys swinderianus | reverse complement strand
CGGCGGCTTGCCTGGGCACCATAGTGAGCTCAGGGCCAGCCTGAACTACAAAGCGAGACCCTGTCTCCAAAAGCAAAAAAAATTCCAACAGGTTTCATCTATGCTTACTGTCCTGGCAATTTACTATGTATACTTAAATTTTAAACATTATGGAAACACTCAAGCATATAATCTTATTTCATTTATACTTCCTATTCACTAAATGATATACTACTATTTTAAGTCTTAGATCATATCATCTGTAAATATTTCAGTATGCACCAAGGAAAAAAGTAATCATTACCATTTCTAAAAAATACTAATAATTCTTTTATATAAAATATTCAGAATTTTAATCATTGTCTCAACATTCCAATTAAATACAGGAAGGTAATAATAGTTATTTTTTGCATTTACATACAAGCAGCCAGCACTAGCAAATCTCTGAAGACAGGTTAGGGTTTCCATGAAATCTGAACATACTGTACTATTCCAAAGAATGCTCACTCAGCATCTTCTGCAAATCTTTTTTCTTGCATCAGGGTCATGTTTGAATGTTGGTAGATTGTCAGGACCTACCCAAAGAATACAGTGCAAACAAACAAAAAATAAAGTTTCTAAACTTTAAAATAAAGTTTCTAAACTATATTAGGTCCACAATTCAATGGAAAGCAAGGCTGAAGCTGTGCTCAGCATCATAGTACCTGCCTGTCAAGTCTAAGGTCCTCATTTCAATTCCTGGTACTGAAAATAAATCAGATCTTTAAGCATAATGTAGTCGTAGCTTCTCAATGGAAACCAAATACTAGTTAGTACATGGCACATCATGTTGACAAAATTATATTTATTTAAAATAAATATTTAGAAGAAATTTTATTTTGGAAGCAATTTTAATGATTTTTACAACCTTAGTCTTTCTTCAGAGAAATTGTGACAATTCAAATGTATGACAAAGTACTTCTGGAGGATGAGAGAAAAATCAGAATTCTGGGGCTTAAAAAAAGCTTTCAGAGGGCCGTAGGGTTAGCTCAGTGGTTCCGGCGCCTGCCTCGCAAGTGCAAAGTCCTGAGTTCAATCCCCGGTAACTAGATACAATGCTGGGTGTGGAGACTCACACCCACCAGCAATCAATACCACATACCACAATGCTGGGCGTGGTGGATCATGCCTGTAATCCCAGCACTCGGGAGGCAGAGGCAGGAGGATTGCTGAGTTCGAAGCTTGCCTGGGCTACATAGTGAGCTCAGAGCCAGTCTGAACTACAAAGCAAGACCCTGTTTCAAAAAAAAAAAAAAAAAATGCTTTCAGAGTCAAGGATTTAGCTGAGTGTTTCCAGTATCTGCCTGGCAAGCGAGTTTCATCCTTGGTACCACATACCACAATGCTGGGCATGGTGGCTCACGCCTGTAATCCCAGCACTTGGGAGGCAGAGGAAGGAGGACTGCAACTTCGAACTCAGCCTGGGAAACTCAGTGAGTCCCTGCCTCAAAATAAAAAAAAAACAGGGTCTGAGATTTAGCTCAGGGGTTCCAGTGCCTGCCTAGCAAGCACAAGGTCCCTGGTTCAATCCCCAGTAAGCACATACAATATCGGACTAGTGACTCACACCCACCAGCAATCAGTACCACATACCACAGTGCTGGGTGTGGTGGCTCATGCCTGTAATCCCAGCACTCGGGAGGCAGAGACAGGAGGATTGCTGAGTTCAAGGCTTGCTTGGGCTACATAGTGAGCTCAGTGCCAGCCTGAACTACAAAGCGAAACCCTGTCTCAAAAAAAAAAAAAAAAAAAACACATACAAAGCTGCCCCAAATCCCCAGCTTAATGAGATATATCACTCATTTCAACTGCACAGTTCATTGGATTTTAGGATATTTACAAGGTGGTACAATCATCAGTACATTTAAGCACTGTAAAAAGAAACCCCATATCCATTAAGCTATTCCTCATTTCTTCTGTCAGCCACAAAACTATTTTCTGACTCTATAGGCCTTCCCATTCTGAACATGTAACAGACAAAATCAAGCTGGGCACACACATACCTGTAATTTCAGCACTCCAGGAAGCTGAGGCAGGAGGCACTCAAGGTTAAGTCTTGCCTTGCAACTTAGTGAGACCTTGTCTCAAAATAAAAACTAAAAACGCTGGGGATATGGGTCAGTGGTAGAGCACTTGGGAGTCAATCCCCACTGCCCCCTCATGCATATGTGCACATATGCACACATGCATGTGTACACACACAGAGGAATCATACAGCATGTAAACATTTGTCTGATTCCTTTCACTTAGCATCTTTTGAAAGTCCCTCCCTGTTGTGGCATAAATCAGTATTTCTATCTTTTTTGTGGCCCAATAATATTTCACTGTGTGGCCATGTTATATTTTATCTATTCATCAGTTGATGGACACTCAGGCTGTTTCCACTTTGGGGTTATAAAATAAAACAATGATGCGGTAGATGTCCATCACCAGTTTTATGCAAATATATATTCTCAATTCTCTTGAGTATATAGCTAGAAACACTGGGGCACAGGATAGATTACTCTGATTACGTTTTTTGAGAAATTGCCACTGTTTTCCAAAACAGCCAGATCACATTTACATTTCCACCAGCAATCAGGATAGCTTCAAAAATTTTTTTTTGAGACAGGGTCTCGCTTTGTAGTTCAGGCTGGCTCTGAGCTCACTATGTAGCCCAGGCAAGCTTTGAACTCAGCAATCCTCCTGTCTCTGCCTCCCGAGTGCTGGGATGACAGGGGTGAGCCACCACGCCCGGCACTGTGGTATGTGGTATTGATTGCTGGTGGGCGTGAGTCTCCACACCCAGCATTGTACCTGGTTACCGGGGATGGAATTCAGGACCTTGCGCTTGCGAGGCAGGAGCCAGGACCACTGAGAGCTAACCCTCTGGCCCCTAGCTTCAAATTTTTGTTTTCACATTTTATAACACATGCTACTGTCCATGACAAAAAGCCATCTCAGTAGGTACAAAGTTGTATTACAATCTCATTTCTACATGTGTTCCTTTAATGACTAGTAATACTCATCTTCCTTTGATGCGTTTACTGGTCATTTGTATATCTTTTTGGAAAAATGCCTCGTCAGGTCCTTTGACAGCTTGAGGTAGTAGTTCTTTATACATATATACAAGAAATACGCCCCTTCTCAGATACATGAATTTGCAAGTTCTTCTTCTGATTGTCAGAGATATCTCTTTTTTTTTTGAGACAGGGTCTTGCTTTGTAGTTCAGGCTGGCCCTGAGCTCACTATGTAGCCCAGGCAAGTCTCGAACTCAGCAATCCTGTCTGTCTCCTGAGTGCTGGGATTATAGGCATGAGCCACCACGCCCCACACTGTGGTATGTGGTATTGATTGCTGGTGGGTGTGAGTCACCACGCCCAGCATTGTATGTGGTTACCGGGGACTGAACTCAGGTCCTTGAGTTTGGGAGGCAGGTGCCGGAACCACTGAGCTGTATCTCTGGCTCTTCTTTTTTAGTTTTTGAGATAAGGTCTCTCTTTGCAGCTCACTATGAACCCCGGGAAAGCCTTGAACTCAGCAATCCTCCTGTCTCTGCCTCCAGAGTGCTCGGATTACAGGTGTGAGCCACCACGCTGGGCTCTGTGGTATGTGGTATTGATTGCTGGTGGGCATGAGTCACCACACCCAGCATTGTATGTGGTTACCTCGAACTCAGGACCTTGCACTTGCTAGGCAGGCACTGGAACCACTGAGCTAAATCTCCAGCCCAGGGATATCTTTTTATTTTCTTGACTCTTTGAAGTATTACAAAGTCGTTTTTGTTTTTTTTTTTTTGAGACAGGCTCTTGCTTTGTAGTTCAGGCTGGCCCTGAGCTCACTATGTAGCCCAGGCAAGCCTCAAACTCAGCAATCCTTCTGTCTCTGCATCCTAAGTCCCTGGTTTACAGGCATGAGCCACCACACCGGCACTGTGGTATGTGGTATTGATTGCTGGTGGACATGAGTCACCACATCCAGCATTGTATGTGTTACCAGGATCAACTCAGGACCTTGCACTTGCCAAGCAGGCGCTGGAACCACTGAGCTAAATCTCCGGCCCAGTATTACAAAGTTTTAATCCCTTGTTCCCAACCTGGAAGTAAATAAGCTGGTCTACTTTGCCAAGCACTTTTTACATGATGTGCACCTCAGGCCCCGAGCAACCAAAACCACTCATCTGTAAGCAAAAAGAAGCCTCTTTTCCACAGAAGCTATCACTATGGTAACAGTTACCGTGATGTAGGGTGCAACTTTATTCTTTTTCCATGTGGAAAAATTAGCCAGTTGCCCCAATTATCTTGGTACTCTTGCTGAAAAACAAGGTAAGGTTTTATTTCTGGACTCTCAGTTGTATTCCACTGTTGTATATTCTTATGTCTGCCTCCTGGTACACAAGTCCAAAGAATTCTTAGTATGATCCAGTGGACAAGAGCAGCCCCATTGTACCAGATGCATGTTTAGTAAGTTTATTATATATCTGAACATTGCTAAGAGTAGATCTTAATGATGTACAGTAACAGCTGTTAGTATGATTTAATCAACTCACAATGTATATCAAGGTATTACACTGGAAACTATAAATACATATAATTTTTACTCATCAAATTACACCTTTAAAATGCTGAGGAAATTAGAATCTTCCTTAAAAACGATAGTCAAAGAAATGCTTCTTGTAGAGAGGGCAAAGAAAATAAGAAAATGACAGAAACCAAACCAGTGCACAAAGAAATACAGCCTTTTGAGATATAATTTCCAGCCAGACATGATGGGGCATGCCTGTAATTTGAGCACTGAGAGAGGCTTAAGCAGGAGTTCAAGTCTGAGTCCCATGTGGTTAATTTGGTTAATACCTTGTCTCAGAATAAGAAAAGGGGTTGGGGGCCAGGGATGAGCTAGTGGCATCAGGCCTGCCTGGGAAATGCACGGTCCTGAGTTTGATCCCTGTTATTGGGGGAAAAAAAAAAACAGTAGAGTTGGGGAAATAGTGGAGACAGAACTTTCTAAAGAAACAAAAACAAAAACCTAGTATGCTAAGTGAAACAATCCTAATTTGTTTAAAATCTTTTCTCTCTTGCTATGTTATTATTGTAATACATGGGCAATGAACCAGTATCTGTACAGTTAAACTGAAAGCTTTAAGGAGAACTGCGCTGTAAAGTGGGAATATTTTTTATTTCTAAAATCTCAACCTTACAATTTTAAGAGGATCTGATGAAAACAGTCACAGAGGCTGTGAGGTGTGGCAGACACGCCTGTAATCCAAGTACTCAGGATGCTGAGGCACAAGGGTCGCAGCTGTGAGGCCAGCCTGGGCAACTCGTCAAGACCTGGGCTCAGAACGAAAAATAAAAAGGAGTGGGGGTGCAGCTCAGTGCTCCCTGGATTCAATCCCAGCATCAGAGAAAAAAGTTATAGAACTGCATGGACTTTATCACCTCTTTCCCCTGAAGGCAAACGAATTGATATTTTATTTGAAAATGTTTTAGAAAACACACAAAACATCTAATTGTAGTTATCAGTCTTCTTAGTTACTTTTCTTGGTGAGACAAAATACCTGACACCCACAGGTTAAGGGAAAGTTTACTCGGCTCACAGCTCAGAGTTTCAGAACTGGCTGGCCCAAGGCAGAGTGGTCCACGGCAGCAGAAACAGCCTGTAGCAGCAGAAAGTAAGCAAAGCAACGAGGGCCCCCTGGCAGCTTCTTTCTGCCACTTTTACACTCCAGGATGTTGGGATTAGGGTGGTACCAAAGCAGTAGACTGGCTTAGTAATCACACCCTTTAGATTCAGCCACTGCTGAGTGCGTTGAGGCTTTGGGGAACATCTAGACACAGCCATAACATCAGCCTTTACCCATTTTTTTCTGTTTATTACGAGCATAGGTCAACATTTCTAAACACTAGACATTTCTGAAATAAAATCAATTCTTTATATATGTATGTGCACATTTCTCTGTCTCTCTCTCTCTCTATATATATATATATGTATGTATCTTTTAAAAATTAGTACACAGACTCAGGAATCCAGCTCCAATCAAGGAATCAAGGAGATCCCAGCATGTCAAGATGTTCATCTATGTTAATATGGCCCTTGAAACCCTGGGACCAGAGAAAAGCTTGGCTAAATCTGCTGCCCACCATTTAGGAGAAACATAAGAGAACAATGAAATACCGTGGAAATACCACAAGTTTTGAAATCCAGATAATTCCAATCCAGTTTAGGTAGTTATCAACTAATTAACCTTAAATTACTTAGACTTTTTAGGTCACAGTTTCCACACCTGTAAAATAAAGAGATTAAATGAAGTGGTTCTCCATCTTTTTTTTTTTTTTTTTTTTGAGACAGGGTCTCGCTTTGTAGTTCAGGCTGGCCCTGAGCTCACCATGTAGCCCAGGCAAGCCTTGAACTCAGCAATCCTCCTGTCTCTGCCTCCCGAGTGCTGGGATTACAGGCGTGAGCCACCACGCCCAGCACTGTGGTATGTGGTGCTGATTGCTGGTTGATTGCTGGTGGGCGTGAGTCACTATGCCCAGCATTGTATGTGGTTACCGGAGATCAAACTCAGGACCTCGTGCTTGCGAGGCAGGCACAGGAACCACTGAGCTAACCCTTGGCCCGGTTCTCCATCTTTATACACCAGGTCCCAGGGTATGGTGTAGCTAAAGAGCCTGCTTACCATCATGCTTGGGGCTCTGGGTTTGGTCCCAAGCACTGGAAAGGGTGGGGGAACCACACACACATACACAAATACCTACCGGTAAGTTTTTAAAAAGCTGAAAGATTAAGGGCCAGGGAAGTAGCTCAGTGGTTCCATGCCTGCCTGGCAATTTCAAGGTCCTAAATTCAATACCTGGTGCCCCTCAAAACACCTGAAGGACTTCAGACAGGTACTGTAGCACACACCTGTAATTCCTGTACTCTGGGAGGCTGAGGCAGGAGGATGGCAAATCTGAATGCTGCCTAGGTAACTCAGTGAGAACCTGTCTACAAATATAAAGAAGTGGGCTGGTGCTCACTGTGAAGGTGCTGGCCCTGGGTTCAATCTCCAATACCCCTCAAAGCTTAAAGACTTACCATGACATAATAATACTTTCAGTATCCAAACACTGAAAACCCACAGAAATTATAAAGCTTTAAAGGTCTGGTATGGCCAGGAATGGTGGCACCTATGATCCCAGCGCTTAGCAGGCTGAGGCAGGTAGATCATTGTGAGTTGGAAGCCAGACTGAAATACACAGTGAAACCTTGTCTCAAAAAATAAAATATGATAAAATTAAAACAGAAAAGAGAAGACGGGGAAAGGGCTAATGGTGGGTACTTATTTAAAGCAACTCATTGTGACAACTCAACAATGTCTACTGAATTCTGAATTCCTGAGCTCACAATCCTATCTCACAGACTTTATATATTTGTATATCCAGATATGCTTACAGAGTGAGCAAAGATAAACACCCAGGAATATTTATCATACTTCTATAATAATGAAAAATTGGGACTTTAAATAAATGTTCCAAAACAGGGGAGTACATACTCATATCCAAAAATAAGAACACTACAGCCTTCTACAGTAAATGTTTCCAGTTACAACATTTCTAGATAGCCAATCCAGAAACAATACTGATCAAATCATGAAAACGTGGGGTGACTTTCTTCCTGTTTGGTGGTGCTGGGGCCAAGCCAGGGGCCGCGTGCAGCTGGGCAGCGGCTCCACACTGGGCCAGACACCAGCTCTGACGGCCTTTGCTCCAACAGACCTTTGACTTTGTCACCATTAAGGACCCAAGAAAAGACAACAGGAAACAGATATTTTTATTGCAGTCCCTTAAAATAGCAATGTATCCTTTTACAACCTAGTAACAGTCCATCAAATAATGGGAAACAGTAAAATTGAGAGAACTTTACTAAAATGAGAATACTCATTACATTAATGTAGACCGTGTAAGCCGCTTTTGTGATGAGCGTGTCATCACACACAGCTCACAGAAGTACACAGATGCACAAGGAAGAATCATAATCACTTCCAGGTGGTGGATTAACAATTAAAATTGTTTCTTCTTCTTTTTGATTTTTCTTGACTTTTTGCATAATGTACTTATTCTTATAGAAGATTTTTATTTATAAAGGAAAAAAACTTAAAATGAAGTCCCTTCCAGTAACACAGTCTACAAATGTGCTTTTGGTTATGAATCTTGAAACATAAACTTGCCATTAACTTATCTTCAGAGTACAAAAAAAGTTACCAATAACCAAACAGAAACCATTACTACATGTCCTCTTTAAGGATAAACAACACTAGGAACACTACTTACTGCCTCACCATCTCCTTCAGCAGGACAACCCTGTTCTATCTTCCATACTCAGGAACCAACAAACAACTGAACTTGCCAGAGAAAATATAGTGCAAAGTTGCACTGGGAAAATTCCTGCCAAACAAAGAGGACTCTTCTAATTAAAAAACAAAACAACAAAAAAACCCAAACCAACAACAACAGCCAGGAATGTTGGTTTACATTTTCTCTCCGGCAGCAGCAAGGCTCTTCAGGCCTCCAACTTGAAACACCAGCATCAATTCAGCACTAACTCAGAGGAACAACGCCACCTACAGAACCAGCTATCAGAGAACACTCTGCTTAAAGTTGGTCTCCAAGGAGTGGAACCACACATACCTAACTATCCCTAAATCTTTTTAACAGTGTCACCCCTCTAGCCCAGGAAGAATTTCCCAATAATCCCACTTACCATTGTTGTTGGCAATTAGTGTGACAAGAGTCTTCTTTGTACTGTCGCTGTTCTGTGCCCCGCTGCTACTAACGGTGGTGGATGTAGAGAGGTGCCCAGCAACAGAAGCATGGGCAGCGATGGGCACTGGAGCCGAGACCTGCTGCTGGCTCACAGAAACTGTGGGGAAGGGGAGGCACAGTCACTTGGAGACAGGGAAAGATGACACTAAAGGATACTGCTCTAATCTTCCCTCTCCATATTGTTATGGGTCTCTTTAGCCAAAGTTTCCTATTTCATTCAGAAGTCCAACTGTTCATCCAATTTCACCTAACTGTCACTGAGTCCACCACTTAGACACAATCCCATCTTCTATGGCTCACATTTCCTGGTTAATTTAGATCATAAACCCCACTGAACTAGATTTTAGTGTTTTACTTACCTAGCACTAGCAAGACCCTAGGGCTCAAAGGTTTAGTAATACCACACTTGGTATTCATAATCGTTCATATTAAAGCCATCTACCATATCCCGTACGGTGTCCTTTTCCAGCTCACACCCAATGCCATCTTCAGGTCTCAGAGAACAACTGGTACAATTTAGAAGAAAATTTAAAAACCTACCACCCCTTTCTGAATTCAGGTCAATCATAAATTTAAAACTACAATATCATCTTTATGAAAGAAAAGCTAACAAGCCTAAATTATAAACTGTCCATGAAGGCACACACGAAGCTATTTCTCACAAAGGTAACCAAGTTCAAGTGAAGCAAAAACAAAAACTCAAGTCTGTGGGAACCTGCTTTAACCAGGTACATGAAAGAGCTGACACACACCACCACCTTCCGTTCTCACTCACGCACCACTTGGTAGGAGGACTGCTAGATGTTTGAGAAACATCAGGTATTCCAATCTCTCAGTTTCTTTTTCCTGGTACCAGGAATTGATCTCAGGACTTTGTGCTTGCCAGGCAGGCACAGTGCCACTGAGCCACATCCCCAGGCCCCTTCTTAATATTTTTAATGACTTCAAGATAGTTTTTCTTACTTTGTGGATGAGGAAACCGAGGCGCTCCTAGGCTACAGCGTGGAAGAGAGAAGACGGCACGAGGGCCACCAGGAGGCAGCCCTGGGTTCTCACTCTCTTGCACCTCATACTTCATAACCGATACACCATTCAACTTAATTAAACAACAATCTAAGAGTATGTTACCTGTGGTAGTTTTATCCACTGAATTATAATCTTCAACTACAGAGTCCTCAATGACATCACTGATTTTCTGCCATGGCTCCAGCTCCTCCTCCTCACATTCCATAAACAGGTCGGTGTCCGCCATGCTATAAGAAAGAGTATCACAAGATATTGACCTAAGAATTGGACAAGTAGTTTCATACAAAGTATGAATTGAGGACAGGCATGGTGGTGCACACCCACAATGCCAGCACTGAAGAAGCTGAGGCAGAGGATTACCCGGAGTTCAAGGCCAGCCTGGACCACAGAGTGAGTTCTAGTCCAGCCTGAACCACAGTGAGACCCCCCCACAAAACAGAAGCCACAAAAACCGGAAATGTGAATCAGATTCTTGACTCCATTAGTACCCTTATGCTTTGTGAGCTACCATTTCCCCCAACCTCCCCTCATTTCTACAGGTCAAAATTAATACTTTTACTCTGGAAAATTAGAACCCTTTCCATGGCAAAGTTTTTAATAGTCAGAATTATGAAAGTTTAACGTATGATCCCCAGCACCGCAAAAAAAGAAAAGTTTAATGTGAATGCCTAGAGCCAGAATCAGCATGAGCTACGCAATGTTAGCCATGCGATGCAGGCTGCATCTCAGCACATCTGCCCATCTTTCCCATGCTGAGCCGTGCCCAGCTGCCTTCACACCGAACTCCATCTCATCTCCAGCCTTTTCTATTCTGAGGCAGTTTCTCACTGAATGGTCTGAGCTAGGGATGCAATCCTCCTGTCTCAGGCAGCCAAATAACTAGAATTATAGGCACATGTCACCTTATCTAGTTTCAAGTATTTATACAAAATTAGAATCTTGTTCCTAATCATTTGTTCTAGATCAATTCTGACACTGTATTTTCAAAATGATGTGTAAAAATGCTAGTAATGTTGGAGTCTTTTTGTAATCCTTTAAATCTTGTACCTAAGTGAGAACCTCACTTGTCATACCCTATCTTAGTCCTACTGCACCTTGAAAGTCTAGTAGAGAGCCTGGCGGTGATCCCAGAAGGCTGAGGCAGGAGGACTGTAAGGCCTTCAAGGTCAACCTGAACTACCCAGAGAGACTGTACCTCAAAAAAACAAAACACACAAAGGCCAGAAATTTAGCTCAGTGGTTCTAGTGCCTGCTTAGCAAGCACAAGGTAACTGGTTCGATCCCCAGTAAGCACATATAACATTACCGGGTATGGTGACTCACACCCACCAACAATCAGTACCACACACCACAATGCCGGGTGTGATGGCTCATGGTTGTAATCCCAGCACTCGGGACGCAGAGACAGGAGGATTGCTGAGTTTGAGGCTTGCCTGGGCTACATAGTGAGCTCAGGGCCAACCTGAACTACAAAGTGAGACCCTGTCTCAAACAAAAAACAACCCCCCCCCAAAAAACAACAAAAAGAAAAAATCTATTCTAGGAAATTCTGAAATTTCCTCTACCATGACTTGGAAAGCAACCCTTAATTTGAAAACATTGCCTATGTTATACACTGTTCTTATTTCTGGTTCTGGGATTAAAAGAGGGCCTGCATACTGAATCATATGCCCAGGCTTTTTATTTTTTATTAATTTTTAAATTTTGAGACAGGGTCTCACTAAACTGCTTGGGCTGGGCTCAAACTTACAATTCTCCTGCCTCAGCCCCCCATAGTACTGGGACTGAAGGATGTATGTGTACCTTTTATAAAGCCTACAGCTGTGTATCACAAAAAGCTGCCTTCAAATATCAGCCTGCTAAGGGTTAGTTTCTTTTTCTTGGAATGGGAGTAGCACTACTGCTCAACAGTACCATAAAGGGCTGGGTCTGGTAGCCCAGACTATAAAACCAGCACCGAGGAGGCTGAAGCAGTTGGATCAAAACCAGCCAGCACTACACAGTGAAACACTGTTTCAAACAAATGGATTACTGTAAAGGCTCTCCATGCTATCAATATTTTGTCTTTGTTTCCTGCCTTACCATAAATCCAAAACAAAACTAAGCATTTTGTTTATCAAATAGGTCATACAACCTGAGAGTAGTCAGTGGGGCAATGCCCAACAGATGGCACTGTTTCCCTTGAAAATTAAAATATCCCATAATGCCTCATTCAGTTAGCTATAACTAGGCGCAACTTCAGAACCAAAGGGTTCAGATTTTTTGTTTTGCTTTATTATTTGGGGGGTTTGTTTGTTTGCTGTGCTAAAGAATGAACCCAGGGACTTTTCAGTGAGCTACACTCACAGGCCTTTGATTTGTTTTGGTGGATTACTGGCAGGGCAAGGCACAGGGTTGTGCTAGACAACTAAATTGCCCCGGCTGGGCTCGAATTTGAGGATCTTCTGGCCTCAGCTTCCTAGCACGCTGGCATGTGTGATCACTTCTGGCTGAGAACCATAGTACTACTTAACGTCATTTTAACTGGTTTCTAATCTATTTTTATTACATGTTTCCGAACCAAAACCACAAAAGGGGCAGGAGGAAAGAAATGAATCTAAGCGACTGCCTTAAATTCTTTTTTCATTTTTAATTTATACTTCATACACAAGATAATACTAGCCAGAAATCAAATTTTTCTTACCAGTACTAGACATTGAACTCAGGACTTTCACACTGAGCTACATCCTCAGTCCTTTTGAAGATTTTTTATTAAGGCAGGGCCTCACTAGGTCCTTAAATTCCCCATTCTGGCTTCAAACTTGATTCTCCTACCTTAGCCTCCCAAAGTGCTGGGATTATAGATGTGCGCTACCAAGCTTGAACAGAAATTAAAAACAAAATAAATCACCTGTCACAGGTATTCTTTAAGCCAAAGATCACAAACGCATGGTTTCCAGTCCACTTCTAGTAAAAATTTTGAGTTTCGGGCCGGAGGGTTAGCTCAGTGGTTCTGGCGCCTGCCTCACAAGCGCAAGGTCCTGAGTTCGATCCCCGGAAACCACATACAATGCTGGGCGTGGAGACTCAACGCCCATCAACAATCAATACCTACCTACCGCATACAACAATGTTGGGCGTGGTGGCTCATGCCTGTAATCCCAGCACTCGGGAGGCAGAGACAGGAGGATTGCTGAGTTCCAGGCTTGCCTGGGCTCCAAAGTGAGCTCAGGGCCAGCCTGAAATACAAAGCGAGACCCTGTCTCAAAAAAAAAAAAAATTTGAGTTTCTACTTTTTTGTAGTCTGGGGATCGAACTCATGTTCTCCTGTAAGGCAGGCAGTGGTACCACTGAGTTAAATCCCTGGCAGAATTTTATTTTCTAAACAACTGTTTTCTTAACTGCTTAATTTTATGTCATTATGTTCTGCTGTATTAACTTTTTTAAATCTTAAAGAGTGAACATATAATATATAAACATTAAACACCCAGAAAAATAAATACAAACTGTGGTTTATGGAACCTCTGTAAATGGTTTTCAAGGTCAATTTTCCAGTTCTGACCAGCAACCTATACTAAGCCATCTCAACCTCCTTCCCCTAGGTAGAGGCATCTAAATGTAATTTATGGCCCTCACTATTATTAATACTTGTGACTATTTTAACTGCCTATCCAAAAAGGGTGATTTTTTGGTTTTGCTTTTTACAGTACTGTAAGGACACTGACCCCAGGGAGCACTTAGTAGGATCACCAGCCCTTCTGAAAATTTTTATTCCGAAACAGTGTCCTAAATTGTCCAACGTGGTCCAGAATTTGGGGGTGATGCCTTTGCCTTAGCCTCCTGAGTGGCCAGATTACTGGTGTGAACCAGTTTAGGTTCAAAAAGCTGACTGCGTATCTCTAACCCTTAAGAGATCATGTTATTTATTATTTTGTGAAACAATGAATTTAAATAAAAATACTGGCAACTACTGAGAAGGCTAAGACAAAAGAATCCCAAAGACAAAGCCAGCCTAGCCAACTTAGTGGGACCCTGTCTCAAAATAAAAACATAAAAAGAGCTAGAGGATGTAGCCTGGTGCTTGCTTCCTAAATTCAATCCTGAATACCGCAAAAATTATACAAATAAATGTCTACCAAAATTTTCTCCCAGATGACTTATATCAAATTTTGTTATTCTTCCTATAAAAAATGCAAAGAACTGAAAAGGGGAAATAACAAGATGGCAAAGGAAGACATTTATGCTGTAACTATGTTTTACTCAGATGAAAACCCCCTCTTCTCAGGCATAATGCACTGTCAAAAAATCCAATGTACTAAAATGCTCAAAATGAACAGAATATTCTACTCATGTTTTTTCTTTAACAGCAGAGAAGATGGAGAATTTAGCAACAAAGTCTGATCACTGAGCATATTTTACTATGTTTAAACAGTGAAACCAAGTTTTCAATTACTTTATTCTAGATTTGGATTTCAGTTGTCTCAGGAGGAGTCCCTTCAATTTAGCATGTATATAGTTCAGGGTCAAAAAGACTAGTCCTACCACAACACAAGTATCAACCTAAATGGAATATTTTACTTTTTTTTTCTGGCGACAGCATCTCACCCCATGGCCCAGGCTGGCCTCGAACTTGCTGCAGTCTCAGCCTCCTGCTCTGCCTGAGTGCTGGAATTACAGTACACCATCACTCAGGCTCAGCTTCGCACTTTTAAAACTGCAGACTCACATTCGTTCCTGTAGCTTTCCAGTTATCAAAAAGCTTTATTAGCATGATGAAATACTGATTTTTAAATTTCTACTGAGATGCTTAAGAAAAATTCTGTGGTCTCTGAAGTGAACCATGGGAGATAACCACCTTTCAGCTATTTTTGATCAGACAGGAATCACTAAATGTGCATTAAAATATGTAAATTTTTGCCAGATATGGTAGGGCACTCAGAAGGCTGAGGCCAAAGGATGGCTGGGAGTTCAAGGCCAGCCTGAACTACCTAGCAACACCTTTTCTCAAATCACAAAGCAAACAAATAATTTCTCAAGAAACCATCATTTATATTTAATCTTTCTACACCAAGCCTTTAATTTCTCAAAAGGAAAAAAAAGCCCGAAATGCCAGACGTGGTGGCTCACGCCTGTAATCCCAGCACTCGGGAGGCAGAGACGGGAGGATTGCTGAGTTCGCGGCGGCTTGCCTGGGCACCATAGTGAGCTCAGGGCCAGCCTGAACTACAAAGCGAGACCCTGTCTCAAAAAGAAAAAAAAAAAAAGCCCGAAAATTTTCCTCTTCTGTATTAATGTTGGTAAGCAAATGACATAGTCATAAAGAAAGATAAACTTAAGTCATTGGTAAGAAAACAGATGTACTTTTGAACCGTCAAATTTTTTTGTTTGGTTTGGCTTTTTGAGACAGGATCTCACTAAACAGGGGATTAAAAGGGATTAAAATGTGTCATGTACAGGTGCCAAATATACACAATGAACATGAAAACTATGTGCTGCAAATATGTACAAAAGAAGGAAAAAGATCAAGAGCTGGGGGGAGGGGAGGGAAAGTGATTAAAGAATTAAGTACATGTACTTCCTCTCCCCAAGGAATGTAAGTTTCATGTACTATATTCATATATACTAACAAAAAATTAAACTTTAAGTGGCATGGAACCGGGCATGGTGGCACACACCTTTAATCCCAGCACTTTGGAAGGCTGAGGTAAGAAGATTCCCAATTCCAGCTCAGCCTGGGCAAATAGTGGCATTAGCGAGATCCAGTCTCAATAAAAAGAAGGTGTGGGGTGTATCTCAATGGAAAAGTCAGGGTTCAATCCAAGGCATATACACACACAAACATATTTCAAATAATTGAAGTTGAGCACCTGCAGTGCTAGCTACTCAAAGGCTGGGACGGAAGGATCCCAAATTCAAGGTCAGCCTGGACAACTTAGTAAGACCCTATCTCAAAATACAACTTGTATTTTTGTTTATTGAAACAGATTACAAACTATGGTGGTCCTACTGCCTCAGCCTTCCAGTGCTGTGATTACAGGTATGTTCCACCCCAGCCAGCTGCAAAGTCTAATATTTTTTTTTAAAGGGCTAGAAATGTAGCTCAGTGGTATAATGCTTGCTTAGCATACGTGAAGCCTTAGGTTCAAGAAGAAAGTGAAGGGCCGGAGGATTAGCTCAGTGGTTCCGGGGCCTGCCTCGCAAGCACAGGGTCCTGAGTTCGATTCCCAGTAGCCACATACAATGTTGGGCGTGGAGACTCATACCCACCAGCAATCAATGCCACATACCACAGTGCCGGGCACTCAGGAGGCAGAGGCAGGAGGACTGCTGAGTTCGAGGCTTGCCTGGACTACATAGTGAGCTCAGGGCCAGCCTGAACTA
>PVIC010041523.1:0-16214 GCA_004025085.1 Thryonomys swinderianus | reverse complement strand
CCCCTCCTCTGACAACCGTAGACCAATCTCCAATAGCCACTGCAAACCCCTCCCAGCCCCTGTGCTATATAACGCCCTGCACTGCGTTCATTAAACAGAAGCTTCCAGAAACCTCCCCAGAGTCTGGTGTGCGTGTGACTCTGCGCCTCACCCTCCCGCGTGCAGCTCCATGACAGCATCCCCTTTACAAAGAAAAATCAAGAATCTACCAGAGGGATTGGGAACCAACAAAAAGAAAGCAGCCAAGGAGTCTGCTCCCGTTGTTTCCGGGTTAACCGCTTTTAGGGCACATCACTACCCGTGCTCAGCCCATGTGTCACGAAGCAGCCTTCTGAATCCCACGCACGTGCCCAGGGCATCCGGGGCCTCAGCGTGCGTTTCGGGTCACAGGCAGCTCTTACCTGGTACTCGTACTCGGTGAGAGGCAGCAGTTCAGAGTCCACGAAGGAGTTGGAGCTTCCATTGTAGGCCAGCGCTGGGCTGGAGTTTGCAGACTGAGTTGCTGTTTGTCTTCTGTACAGTTCGTAGTATAAAATGTTTCCATTTGGCTCGAGAGGACCCGTCCACAGAAGGGAAACGGCGGGGCGGAAACCCCCTGGCACCGTCCCCACCTCCAGATGGGGCGGAGGCTGCCTCAGAGGGGCCGTCTCTGGGGTCTGAATGGCGGCCCAGTCGCTTGACACGCACCCCAGGGCCGTGCAGGCTTGAATCCGTACTTCATACCTGGGGGCGGTAGCAGGATTACAGGTGCTCAGCACAACAGATACACACGCCACAAACCTTTAAAGGCCTGAGCGTTGTCAGAAAAGACAAGTTCACATGCACGGTTGGAACCCAGGACCTGGGCACTGAGCTTTGTCCCCAGCCCCCTGACCCTCTTTGTTTCAAGATAGAATCTCCCTAAGTTGCTCTGCTGCCTACATTGGATT
The DNA here is from genome assembly GCA_004025085.1 of Thryonomys swinderianus. Lineage (NCBI taxonomy): Eukaryota > Metazoa > Chordata > Mammalia > Rodentia > Thryonomyidae > Thryonomys > Thryonomys swinderianus. The sequence goes on along the minus strand of PVIC010041523.1, from coordinate 15,285 downwards.
CCGGCTTGGAAATCTTCCTGCCTCAGCCTCTCAGAGTGCGGGAATTACAACCCGTGCCATATACTGGTCTCACATTAAGTTGTGTGTATGGCTCTTTGGGTTCTGGGGATGGAATCCAGGGTCTCGTGTATGCTAAACAGTAAGTCTTCCACAGAACTGCACCTCCATGCTTTGGTTAACTCTTTTAAAGAATAATGAAGTTGTTATTTCCATGGAAAGTTCATTTTAAATCCATTTTAAAACCTCCCAGCTTTCCAAACTAAAGGAGAGATTCTCATGTTTACAAGGTATCGGCACAATTCTTTCCCTGAAGGCTGTGTGGAATAAAGAAACCTTCAGGATTCTTTCTGGCATGAAACTTCTAGTGCTCTGAGAAGTATTTAATGAAGCAGTGTGGGAGGTGGCTCAGGGACTGAGCTACAGTCCAGCGGCTCTGGATTCCCCCGGCTCTGAGCGAGAGCAGGAGCTCCCCAGGCTGTTTCTAGGTCGCACAGGAACAGCCCAGGTAGGTCTCAGCAGTAAATAAATCCCCGACCTGGTACCTGACATCTTCAAACAGGCTCCTGGACGCCACATGGAAACCTTCTGGGGCCAAAGTGAACCCAGCTACACTCCGCATTATCCATCACGGAGACACCTTATCACCTTCCTGGTAAACTCATCAGTTACACTTTGCCTCAGAGCTGAAAAGGTCTATTTACATGGCAGGGACTTGGGCTAGTATTAAGTGCCTGTGGTGGAAAACCAGCATGTTTCCCTTACTGATTTTATGACAACCCTAAGTTCCCCTTGGCACCCAGCTCCCTTTCTGTCTCCCTGTATTACTTTGAGTCCAGCCTTTTCCTCGTCCATTTTCTACTTTCCTCTTGGAGGAGCTGCTGCTTCAGCTCTCTGGCTTACCCACTTCCTGCTCTGCATAGCCACCTTCCTGTCTTCCCCTCTGTGACTTCTCCCATCCCCCCTTTTCTCCTCCTCGTCTCCTCTTTCTCCACCATGATGGGTTGACTGGCTGACGTGAACACACCCACAGCTGCGTGTCACTGAGTTGTGAGGTCACTTTTGATTCTCCACTAAAGGGTCATTCATTTTCTGGATTATCTGTGATAGCTTTTGAATCCTGGGTCAGTTGCTTTCTGGAACATTCCCAGGCTACTTCTTCCAATGACCAACTACGGTGGCCAAAGGGGGACACACTAATTGTAATATCAACAAATGTGAATGTGCTTTCAAAGCCTGAGGGTGGGAGACAGAATAGCTCTTCCACCCTCTGGCTTTGAAAGCACATTCACGTTTGTTGATATTACAAAGTGGAAGTGCTATTCTGTCTTCCACCATCAGTGTCATAGCTATAACCACAGGCAGTAACAAAGAGAAGACTCCTATACCCTTGAATGTCCCTGTTGGACTCGCTCGATTCACCAGAGCTTTTCCAGCCTGGAAAAAGTGTCCCGGTCACATCTGGAATTCTGGACTTGTCTAGAAATTTTCATGAGGAACAGTTGGAATGGTGGTGGGGGGGGGCTGATAGCATCTTTGGAATGTGCGGTCAGAGAAAGAGGAAACCGGTGTAAAATATACTGCTCTGCGCCCAGAGTGGGCTTTTTTTAATGTCCCAAATTAGAGTAAAATAAAAGCCAATTTAGAGCATGTGGATTAGCCGTGGAGGACACCTGACAAAGTTTTAATTACTGTTTAATATTTAATGTGACCCTAAATAATTGTCGTGAATAGATGCATGCATAGGACCATGAATGTTTCATTTAACCAGCACCATATATCAGAGGTAATTACAGAGGTATCTAATCTACACGTCGGTAGATTACAGCGATAGCTCTCTTTCACCTGTGGTGGCTGAAAATGAACGTGTTCGGCCTTTAATTTTTTTAAACGGTTATGTTAATTTTACTAAATTTTAAGCATAAAGTGCCTTTTATTACTCTTCTCTCCGGGGACTCAAGTTACTTAAAATGTGGTAGGGAAAACTGTCAAGCAATTATTAAAGCTACACGCCGAGTCCTTCGTGGAGGGAGCACCACGCTTCCACGGAAGCCAGGACTCCGAGGAAACGCCAGGAGACCCCGAGCTAGCAGAGCAGTGCGCTCCGAGGAGCCCCGAGCGCAGGGCCAGGCCGTCAGGGAGAGACCCGCTGGATTTCTCAGAAAAGCTCTTTGCATCGCTTCTCGGCCTTTTGGCTACGATCAAGTGTAGAAAAGCTCTTTGCAGCACAAATTTGGTGCAGACCGAGTCTGGCTGGGCCTCGCCCTCACTGGCCGCACTTTTTCCTGCTCTAATGTGGCTCTTTCTGCACGGCCGGCGGCCCCGGTGGCCAGCACAGGTCCGGATAATGTCAGGACAAAGCTGGTTCAGGGAAGCGGCCCCTCCCTGCTCTAGCGCACGGGCCGGGCCGGGCCGGGCTCCGCTAGGGATGCGGAGAGCACGGCTGGGGGCAGCGAGCCTCTGGCCCTCGGCGTCTTCCCGGGCCTGGCCAAGGGCCCGCAGGGCACAAGGCAGAGGCTTCCTCCGGACCCCGCTCGGCCGCCTACCTGTGGGAGGGCCTGAGCTGCTTCACCGCCAGCCAGCGGGCGCCAAAAGCGCTGTGCGATGCGTTCACGTGCGTGGCTCTCGTGTCTCCCTCCAGCAGCTCTCGGACAAAGACGGTGTAGTTGAGGATGGCGCCGGGGGCCCTCACCGGAGGGTCCCAGCTCACGGCGATCTCCCGGGGGCCCCTGGCGTGCAGGGTCACAGGCTGCATCCCTGCGGGCACCGAGGCGTGGGTGCGGCCCTTGACCGGCGCGCTGGAAACGGCCCCGCGGCCGTTGGTGGCCGTCACGGTGTAGCCGTACTCCGCGCCCGGGGCCAGGGGACGGTCGTGGAAGCGCCTTTCCAGGCCGGTGTACACCACGCCTCCGTCCCTCCGGAGCTCGTAGCCTCGGACCCGGCCGTTTGGGGTCTGGGGGGGCTCCCGGGTGACCTCGATGGATGCCGAGCCTGTCACGTGCAGCACTGGGGGAGCCATGTTCTCCGGGGGCGCCTCCATCGCCCGGGCAGACCGGGCCCCACTGGCTGTGCACCCCGCGTTTGTGCAGGCGATCAGGGAGAAGTCGTACCGAGTGTGGGGCTGCAGGTGGGAAACCAGGAGGGACAGGCCCTGCCCGGCCGGCCGCTCGTGGCCGCCCACTCTCAGGCGGTGCTGGGTGAGCTCCCCGTTGGGCGCCGAGGGCGGGACCCAGGACGGGTAGATCTGACTGGCACTGACGGCCTGGAGTGCGGGAGGGCCGAGTCCCGCCGCGGCCGCCTCGGGAGCGGTGACCCGGGAGGCCCGGCTGGCGGTGCAGCCCGCGAGCGTGCAGGCCAGGACGGCATAGCTGTAGGTGGAGAAGGGGCGCAGGTCACCGTCAGTGTAGCTGCGTGTCTCGGCGTCGAAGCCGAAGGGGTAGCTCGCCCCGTTCCTCCGCAGCCTGTAGGACCGGACGACACCGTGGGGCCGCTCGGGGGGCGCCCAGGACACCAGCAGGGCAGGGGGGCTCCTGGACACCCAGGCCAGCTGGGGCGCGGAGAGGCCCTCGGGGGGCGCCGGCCAGGTCCTCACCGCGCTCCACGAGCTGCAGGTCCGGCCCGCCGCGTTCCGGGCGCACACTCTGTACCGGCAGCGCGTCCAGGGCGGCAGCCCGGTGTCGTGGTGCACAAAGGCGCGGCGGCGCGGGTTGCGCTGCTCGAAGACGGTCGAGCCGGTGTGGTTGCCCCGCGCGTCTCCCTCCGCGCACCTGCGCACCACCCGGTAGCCGCTGATCCGCCCGTGCGGGCTCGCGGGCTCCGACCAGAGCAGCTCCACGCCCCCGGGGCCGGCAGCCCGCACCGCCGGCGCCCGCTGCGCCTCGGGGGCCGCCTCGTCGGTGTGCAGCCGCTGGGGCGCCGAGTGCGCGCAGCCGGCCGCCGTGCAGGCCTCCGGGCTCAGGGTGTAGGCCGCGCCGGGCTGCAGGCGGCGCAGCAGGAAGACGCGGCTCGGGCCGCGGTACTCCGGGAGCCCCTGGCTGAAGACGCCGTGGGCCTGCGGGGAGAGGGGCCGCGTGAGGTGCCGGGCTGGTCGCGGCCTGGGAGGAGCGCAGACCCTGATTTTGGAAATGGACGCTTTTCGTCTCGCCAGAGATCCGCAGAGACCCCCCCACCCTGCAGTGAGTTTGTTGGTGCATTTTTGGTCTGGTCTCATTAATCACGGGGAATCTGTATCTGTACGCGATGCGTCTTTTGAAAAGTCGTGTAGTACGTAAGCACTGATCTACACCGGAGGCTGCTGACACTGATTCTCTGCGTGAAATCGCACTCAGCACTTCTCCTATTTTTATTTTAATAAAATGTGAGCATTTTATTACTGCAGTGGGCGCATCGTCTTGCCCCCGGCAGGTGAGGCCTCCCTGCCTAGAGTTGCGCTGGACTGTCTGGGAAACGCGATTGCAGTATTTAAAATTGTTGTTTTGGGTGTCAGGGCTGAAAATGTGTGGGGGGGCACATATACACGTATGTTACATGTATGCATAAATATGCATAATTCATGCAAGTATGTAATTAGATGGCTGGGAAATTACCCCTCCCCCATCTTCCTTATGCTATAGAGGAGAACTGATTGCTTCTTTTGGGGCAAAATATTTATGTTCTGGTGAAAACCACCTGGGGCTTATCCAGCACAGTTAGTTTTCATCTCTATTGCTCGTTCTTTTTGGAAGGCTGGAAAGTAACAATTCGGAGGCAGGAGTTTCTGAGCCGGGGCCTCCCGTCCTCTCCTGACGCTGCCCTGTGAGGTGGCATGGCTGTGGGAGGGGGTAGCTGTGTTAGACACACTTTCTGTTTAACACTATTTCAGCTCCCGGTGCGTGAGCGCTCGGGAAGCTGAGCCGTGCCTCCGTTTAGCTTTTCTCCCTTGGCCCCTGAGGATGAAGGGTTTATGTTCCGGTTCGGGGGCGCCCAGCGCGTGCAGCCCAACCTCGCCCCTCCTAAGCCCTCCCCTCATGCAGTTATTTTCATTATGTCCCCCACTGTCAATTTATCTTCCTCTCTGGTTATTTCCAGTAATCTCAGAATGTACTCTAGTATCTTTCATCGATTTTTAAATAGAGTTTATCAACACCATAGACCCTAGCTACTTCTCCGTTTTGATTCCTTCCTTCCTTTTCCCTTCCCCCTCCCTTCTCTCCTCCCTCCCTTCTCTCCCCCCTCCCTTCTCTCCTCCCTCCCTTCTCTCCCCCCTCCCTTCTCTTCCATTTCCTTCCTTTGTACTAGATGCCGAAGCCAAGGCCTCCACGTCGAGCTACGTGCCCAGCCCTTTTCATCTTCCCTCAGGGCCTCTCAGAGTTGAACATTTCCTCGCGTTGACCTAGACTTGGGATCCTCCTGCCTCGTCCTCCGGGAGCGCGGGATGGCAGGGGTGCACCGTGGTACCCAGCCTGTGCATCGCCTGTCCAGCCAAGGGTAACGGGCTGCCGCCCTTGCCCCTCGCTTGGCATTCTCTCCTTGAGTGCAGCCCTCAGCATTTCCTCTCCATCCCTCCATCTTGTCAAGATCAAAGCGATCTCTTCCTCCCGCGACCCGTCCAGATAAGGCGGCCTCACGGCGTCTGACCTCACACGGGCAGCGGCGTGTTTTGTGCTCGCCTTCGGGACGCCCAGCCCCCTTTTCCTCCTACTTCACTCTTGCAACCTCTCTGCCGGCCTTTCCTCCTTCTGGGTGTCTAGATCCTGGGGCCCCCGCGGCACGATCCAGCTCTCCTCACCTCTCTGCTCTCTCTGCAGCTGGTCTCTTCCGGTACCGTGGCTCTAATGGCAGGACCTGCTCATGGAGCCGAACCTTCATCTCGGCGAAGACCTTCCTTGGGGGTGTGACCGTGCGTCTTCCCCCGTCTCTGCCCTGCGCGGCTCAAGCTCGGACCTCGGGGTCCCCGTGCAGGCTCCTTTGCCTGCGCGCTTTGGATCCAGCCCCCTCAGAGGGTTTTCCTCCCCACCCTCCCCAGCCCACCCGTATCTCTCCCCTTCCGTCTCACTGGACTCCAAGCTGTTGTCTGTCTGCCCTGAGTTCTCCCACAGCTCCCAAACTGTATCCTTTCCCTTGCAGAGCAGTTTCCACCCAGCGGCCAGCGTGAGGTTTAGAAACATAAATCTGACTACTCTACTCTTTACCTAAAGCCATCAGTCGTTTTCTATCGCCTGCTCCTTGCCACAGCCCGAGATGCTGGCAGTACCAGTCTCTGGCCAATGCCTCAGTCTCTCCGGGCGCCATCTTTCTCGGCTTCTCCCCAGTTGCTATTTGACCTTATTTCTTTTTAGCGATCACACCAAATCCATCCCGCCTCGTTGTCCCACATTCGCTCGTCACTTTGTCTGGAACGTTCTGCTCCCAGATCTTTTGCGAGCGACTCTGTCTTGTCATTCAGAGCTCAGCTCCGATGTCAGCTCAGCTCGGATGGCGCCCATTCTCCAATAGCTGCGCTGCATAACTGCATTGCTCTGTTTAATTTTCTTTATAGCATCCATCACTCTCTGAAACTCCCTACTTTGTTTATTTAGCAGCTTTCTGTTCCCCCGGTTCTGCCCTCCCCCCAGAGACCCCCAGCTTACGCGTACACCCGTGAGGGCAGTGACGGCAGCCCTTCCTGTCCTGCTCACTCTCGGGTGAGTGCATGGCCCTTACTAGAAGCTCGATAAATATGTGGTGAAAAAGAAACGAAGGTGCGAGGAGTCAGGATTCGTCCTGTCAACCACGCAGCACGCAGGCCCTGGGTGAGGACGCGGGCTCTTAGGGGAGGGGCCGGCGGGGGCGGCAGAGGGGGCTTTTCTGAGGCGGCTTCTAGCTGGCAAGTGATGTGGTTGCCAGCGGCCTCCGTGCCTGTTTCAGTGCGCTCTGCCCAAAGTGCAGATGGCGGCTCGGGCACCACAGCAGGGAGGGGCCCTCGGCAGCGCGGGGGACGGGCCCCTGAGCTCGGGCTCCCGGGGCTCCCCGGCCTCGCGTCCCAGCGCTGCCTTCCCAGGCCAGGCTCCGCTGCCCTGGGCTCGGAGGCGCAGCTGCTCCCCTCTAGTGCGACGGGGTGCGGGAGCCACGGAGAGTGGGGCCCGGTGCTGGGGTCGCAGGGCACGCCGACACATGTGATGGTCCCGGTCTGCGGCCGAGGGGCTGCGGGAGCCGTCAGGGGGCCCAGAGTACCCCGAGCTCCTCTGCCTCCCCGGGGAACGCCGAACCCGGCCTCCACGCAGGGCGGCCCTTACCTGGATCGCCCCGTCGGGCCTCACGGGCTCTTCCGACCCAAGCAGCAGCGCCCGGCCGTGCTCTCTCTGGTCCACAGTGAAGTTGCTCAGGCCACTCGGGGAAGATTCTAAGGTCTGCACCGGAGTCCAGGGACTTGACACTTCTCCAGCCCGGTTTACGGCCACCACTCCGACGTGGTACGTCGTGAACGGCTCCAGCCCGAACAGGTGGGCTTGGCGGCTGGTTCCCTGCAAGACAGTTGACGGGTCAGCACAGGAAGTGGCTGGAACCCACTCCCCAAAGTCCACGCCCAGAGCACAGCCACAACCACAGGGAGCCCTGACTGTCACCGAGAGGACTGCTTCTGCTGACACCTCGAACACGTCACCCAGTGGAGGGTCCTGGGGGCCCAGAAAGCCTGGGTCAAATAAAATGCTTCAATCTTCAGAACTTGCAACCACAGGATGTGTTCTGTGAACATTTAAACAAATCTATAAACCTTCAGACCAGGCCTGCCTGCAGCTCACAGTGAAATCAGTGGCTCCCAGACATATTCCAGAGACGAGTATCTATCTGCCCGCTCAGGTGATCATAAGTGTTTGGAGATTTAATCCAAACAGTCCAACTCTCTAATCCCCAGTGCTATTTATTTACACATAAGACTGTTGCATTTCCCCAGTCTTCCTCCCTCTTCCTCTTGCTGTGTATTTATATCTTACAAACTCCATAAAACAAACACACACAAGAAAATAGCATCAAGCCCACTGAACTAGAAACATACAAACACCCCAAGAGAAGCCTGCAATTAATAGCAATGTGAAAATGTCCTCATTTGTTAAAAACGCCGTAACTAAAACTATGAAACATACCCAAAGTAATTATTACTGGGGCATTCAGAGTTTTGTCTTTGTTGATGGAAATGAAGACAAAAAAATGGGATAGCAGATTTTTTTTTTTTTTTACCTGCTTGGGGAAAACATTTAACATATTTTGCATAAGTAAACCCGAGAGCTAAGAATCTTAATGTTTTCAAAGGCCCTGGGGTGCTTTTCTCACATCTGGACTGCATGTGGTGTTGTCTGGCTATGGTAGGAATTATGTCTTCAAGTGGGGTAATAATGTATGTATAGGTAAACAGACACACAAATTAGCATTTTCTGTTGTATACCGTGCTCATTGGCAATTAGGAAGATTGACTGGGGTAGTAAGGTGATGTGTGAGATTGGGTTGGGTTTGCTACATATGATTGTCTTCAACTGTCTTCATTCTTGGTGGCTAAAAGAGGAGGAATACATAGTAGGGAGAAAGCTCTGTTATGCTTTATATCTAGATGTTTCCACAAAGCCTCATGTGTCCATGGTGGGGACTTCGGGTGTGACTGGGTCATGGCTGTGTGATATTAGATTAGTCCACTGATTGGCGTGGCATAGTTCCAGGTGTAGGTGATGGGAGATGCACCCCAGGTGTGGGTGGAGCCAAGTGTTGGCCTGCGGTCTGGATGGAATAAGACAGGAAAGAAGAGAGAAGGCTTGCTACTTCCTGCCCACCCTGCCATGGACTGCTCGGCCCTGTGCTGCCCCTCTGCCATGCCTCCCTGCCTGGGAACCAGCCAACTATTAGCTGAAACCTCTACAAACTGTGATCTAAAATAAACCTTTTCTACTTTAATTTGGTGGCGTTGGGTATTTTGTCCTAGCAACGAGAAAGTAACTAAGACAGTATTTCATTTCTGAGAGTTGGTATCCAAGACATCACATACAGTTATATGTAAGAAAACTTAAAAAAAATTAGGGGTTACAAAGGTTTTGGATAAATCTAAAATAAAGTGATACAATCGAACAGAATAATTTTTCAAATAAATTGGTTAGACAAACTCAAAATAATATAGAAATAATTTTTTATACTATCTTATCACTGTCTTAGTTATACAGTTCTGACCGTGTTCATGTTTTTTAATTATGTGTTAAGCATAGGTAGAGAAAATACAATTTCTCTTACCTATCGGAAACCTATAAAGTCAATTTTCCCATTGCAGTAAGTCTCATTATGAAATTACAAGCTAAGTTCTTGAAATCTTTTAATATTTAAACACCTGCTAAGTGACCAGACTCTGAAACAAATTTTACAAAAATACTAATTTCTCTTTTTTAAAATATTAAAAGTTAGATCATAAATATTTAAAAACTTATTTCTCCACAACATTGGATTGGTCTTTTAGATAAATATAATGCAGAACTAGAATGACCACAATGAATATTAAATCTGGAGACGCTACAAGTGCTGATTACAAACATTCTTTTCCAGTAAATGATTCCTTTTCTGTGGAAATAGGGCAAACATGGGCAAGATTAATAATGCAAAAAAGAATAATTCTTTGTTCGTGAATCTTCAGTAATAGATGCCAAAAAAAGCATACGCTCCAAAGCAAATTGTAATCACCTCTGACAGATTATATATAAAAAAGGGAGGCTGTTGGGGGGCACTTAGAGATCGCTTTTGTCATAAGAAACATGAAAAGCATGTGGGCTATAAAGCAAAAACATATGTATATTGTCAATAGCAGCACCTGCTCAATTACAGTTTATTTCAGAGCTGAGAATTGCGTTCAGCCCCTAGATGGCAATACTATCAAACATTTTTGGTAACACCAGTACTTAATGATTAACAACCCACATTCAGCCATTCAACACACTCTGGGCAACCATTAAAGAAATAACAAAACTGATTCCATTATAGGTTCTTTTAATAAACATTTATGGCTCAGAAGCCTGAAGGCAGAAACATCCAGTGCCCTGGCCTCAAAACCCACCCCATCTAATGCAGTGACGTAACTTCCTGGTCTCAAGTCCAAATCTGTCCATGCCTGGCACAGAAATTGTCACAGGTATGATCCTACAAAGGGTGATTACAACAGTGATGTTGCTTAATCTGGTCTGTATTTATGTTTTAAAAACAGAAATAACCGCAGTTTGGGATAAATAGGAAAAAATTTCTTTGCAATGATGTTTAAAGTTCTCATATTAATTTATTTCCAAAGAGCTACCTATCCCACCAAAAAAACCCCACATCCCTTAAATAGATCTCAATAGTAGGCCTACTTTTTGTCGGTGACTAGCAAAGGCAAGTGAAAAAAATAAAGGAAATTTAAAAATAGCAAAACAGCCCCTTAGGAAATAGTTTCTGTCATTCCCTTCTGATGTCCTGTCCAGGACTAGCTTTCAACCATTTACAACCAGGGCGGGAACTGGGTGCGGCTCCCCGTGTGAATCGGGCGTGTCTCGTTCCTTTACTTAGTTACTGGTTATTTTCTTTAAACTCAGAATTTCTGCTTCAGCACTGTGGGCGACACACTGGGGCTATGGTTTCTTTGCCGGGTGCTGGAGCAGTCTGTCCCACGGCCTGGGCAAGGGCGTCTGTAAAGTCCATTCCCTCCTCCCGCTCCTCCGCTTGGGCCGGCATTTCTCTTCTTTCCCATTGACCTGTTCCTCCTTTCTCCTCTCCTTCCTGTCCTCTTTGGGGAGCGTCTTCAACTGACACTCTCCATTTGATATCTTTCCCCCTCTCCCCTTCGCTCCTCCCAGCTATCAATTCTTCCGAGCCACGCTTTTGTTCCCTCTGACTCTGGGCTACCAGGTCACTCTGGCCGCCTTTCATCTTCATCCATTTTGGGTCCCTGTCCATAACCTTCCCCTCGAGATCTATTTTTACCTAGATGTCCACTGGCTGCTATTGTTAGTAACAGTTGAAGTGAGCATAACAGTACAGGGAAAAGTTGTGTTTGATAAAATCCTTTCCCGCCGGGTGTGGTGGCTCACATCTGTCATCCCAGCACTCAGGAGGCAGAGGCAGGAGGATTGCTGAGTTCGAGGCTTGCCTGGGCTATATAGGGAGTTCAGGGCCAGCCTGAACTGCAAAGCGAGACCCTGTCTCAAAAAAAAAAAATCCTTTCCCTCCAATCTGTTGTTGCCAGTGAGAGCCTTATTTCAAAAATGTACACGCATGAGGGTCAGAGCTGGGATATAAATTAGCACATCACTGGATGAGCCAAAGACTGGGCTCTGGAAAGCTGCCGGTGGAGGTTCTGATGGCGATTTGAACTACAGTTTTAACCTCTCAGCTCTGCTCCTGAGGACGTGGAGCTACTTGGGCTCTTCAGCATCCTGCCAATTTTACACCATCTCCTCTGATTATTTTTGACGACTTGAAATGCCCCAAAGGTGACCGTGGGGTCAATAGGTTTATGTAGGTTGAAAATGATCAAAAATTACCATTGATCTGTAGCTGTCAATAAACGGCTGCATGGGGATACTGCCTGCACAAATGTTTAAACTGCATAAAGCTACCTAACTTAGTCATCTTCGAGTCTATTGATCTGATGATCCAGCAGTTTCCAGAGCTTTCCCTGCAGTCTTTGTGGTGCATTTTCACTAAACCCACGTACCGTAGCCCTGAGGGGGGATCTTTTCACCCTGCTGCCAGTAATGAGCCCACACTGTGACGTGCGGGCGGTTGAGTGCCATCCGCAGAGATTACACGTGCTTAGCACACTTTGGGAAGGTTCATCTTCCCGGTCCCGATCTCCTCCGTTCAAGCCAGTGAGAGTCCTTCAGCCTTTCCCTGTCCTTTGTTCTTCGCTCTTGTCCTAAAATCATGAGTCCTCGACCCTGATTGGCCAGTGGGGCTCCATGTTTTCCTTAGTCACAGAACAACCCCATCAAACGTGTGCCTTCCACCAAAGCCAGCTTCAACAGCAACCTACATTTAAATACATGGCCACCCAGATACTTTAAGATAGATTCTATTTTCCTGTTATGACAAAATAAAGGAAGAATATAGTCAAGAGCCAGTTTCTGGCTTAGATGACAATAAAGAAACGGAAATATGTGAGAAGTAATTCAAGCTCTTACTCACTGTTACCTCAAAGCACTGGGATGTGGACAGACTCCATCCAGCGAGTGGGGTGACTTTCATACGCGGTAATGCTGACAAATCAACGTAATTATCTTTTAGCCAGACAATTTGAGGTGTGTGTTCTCCAGGACACTTTTTCCGTTTCCATTTATAAAGTTAGTGTTTAAGTTCCTCAAAGGTTAATCAACATACTTATATCTAGTATTTTTTTTTTCAAAATCAAACCAGTCTTAGTCATCCTACCATCCACTAAAAGACTGGGAATACTTTTACTACCTACTAGCCAAATAGCTAACTCATATACTTATCTGTGATAAACGAAGCATGAGTCATTCAAGCCTGCACAAAGTTAACACTGTCAGAAAAATTTCACTGATTTCACACTTCTTCACTGTTTTCTCTGTCTACCTACAGTGTTACCTCAGTTCACAAACAACTTGGTTGGCAAGCAAAAGCGTTTGGAAAAATTTTTTTTTTCCCTTTGTTTTTTGAGACAGGGTCTCGCTTTGTAGTTCAGGCTGGCTCTGAGCTCACTATGTAGCCCAGGCAAGCCTCGAACTCAGCAATCCGCCTGTCTCTGCCTCCCGAGTGCTGGGATTACAGGCGTGAGCCACCACGCCCGGCTAAAATTTTGTTTTTGTTTGCAAGCTCTGCACTGGGTGATAAGCACAGCTGAGGCTATCTTTCCCATACAAACACAAACATGGCCATCTCTTCCAAAATTGTTAAAACTAAGTTCGTGAACCAAGATACCACTACCCTTCTAAGCTGGCAGTACAGAGAAGACTTATCATGGCAACCAACACATATACATGCAGCAGTGTCTCTGCTGAGTCAGAGTAACTCACAGGAAAGAAAAACAAAATACCCCGTAGGTTCATAGCCTGCTATCTTATCTGCCTAACAAGTGTGCGATGTGTGGGGAGGTGTCATCATGGTCAGGGAAACGGACAAGACGGTCCCTGGACGCATAAAGCGTTGAAAGGTAGCAGCTCCATCCAACCCTTAAACATCGCTGAGCGTCACGTGTGAAAGACCCTCGAAAGTTGCACAGGGACAAAAGATGGAAAACACGGGCTGTCAGCTCTGAGCAGTTTCCACCTGAGTAGTGATCAGTGGTGGGCCGCGCAGAGAGGTGCCCAGGTCAGCATGTGCCAGTGCTCTGCACCACAGCTAAGTGGCACTGGGCAAAAAAGGTTGAAGAACTGATTATAAAGACTTCTACAACATAGCTTGAAGGAATAATGGAGGGGAGTCTAAATTCTGCCCGATAATGCCATACTTCAACCTCAGTGAGTGATAAAATAATGACCCCTGGAAGAATGAATTTATTGTAAATACCATATCTTTTCTCTGGTATGAGAACCTATAGATGTAAATGAGTTCTAGAGTGTATGATAGATTTTTGTGAAATAAGAAATATTCAGAGGGAATATGGTAGGGGAAAGTAATGAGGGGAAAGAATAAATATGATTTGGAAAGGAAAAGAAAGAACATAGTGGGGGGGCCGGAGGGTTAGCTCAGTGGTGCCTGAGTTTGATCCCCGGTAACCACATAGAATGCTGGGCATAGAGACTCATGCCCACCAGCAATCAATACCACATACCACAGTGCCGGGCGTGGTGGTTCACGCCTGTAATCCCAGCACTCGGGAGGCAGAGACAGGAGGATCGCTGAGTTCGAGGCTTGCCTGGGCACCATAGTGAGCTCAGGGCCAGCCTGAACTACAAAGCGAGACCCTGTCTCAAAAAAAAAAAAAAAAAAAAGAACATAGTGGGTGGGGGGCTGTGGAGTGGGTAGGGATATGGGTAAAAAAGAGAATTAACTTGTGTCATATACTGGTACAAATTCCCCAGTGTTGAGTGTGATTGTGAGCTGTATATAAAATGTACCAATAAAGAATTCAATTCTTAAAAAAAGAATGAGTTTATTTATTACTTTATCTAAGTGTTAGTCACCCAAAAAATATAGACTGTCATTTGGACTGGGTCATGGAAGAACATTTTCTTGGAAGTAGTATTTAAAGAAAAAAAATAACTTTATCAAACACTCGTTCTATCTCAAAATTTGCAATTGTTCTTGGAAACAGATTAGCAGGAGATGTTCAACAGGTGACGTGTGTCTGAGGAATCAGACTGGTGTCTGTCCGGGCTCCCTGTGGGAGCCGAATTCCTGCTTCCTGCTGGGAGCTGTATTTAGATGTTTGTGTGCAGCCAGCCCCACCCAGGCCCGGTCCGAGCAGCCCTGAGGCGGTGGGAACAGCTTAGGGACATCACTGGCGTCTGGGAAACACAGTGAGGTCACTCTGCAGGTGGCCTTCAAGTGTGAAGCGTCTGAACTCCGGATCCCAACCGAACATTCTGGAACTTAGTTCAAGAAAGATTCAGGAGGGCCGGAGGGTTAGCTCAGTGGTTCTGGCGCCTGCCTCGCAAACGCAAGGTCCTGAGTTCGATCCCCGGTAACCACATATAATGCTGGGCGTGGAGACACGCCCACCACCAATCAACACCGCATACCACAATGCTGGACATGGTGGCTCATGCCTGTCATCCCAGCACTCGGGAGGCAGAGACAGGACGATTGCTGAGTTCGGGCGGCTTGCCTGGGCACCATAGTGAGCTCAGGGCCCGCCTGAACTACAAAGTGAGACCCTGGCTCAAAAAGCAAAAAAAAAAAAAAAAAAAAAAAGAAAGAAAGATTCAGGAAAGTGCAAGTGTAGGTACAGTTCCTCCTCTCGGGCCATTGTTACATATGATTATACCCGAGTCATCGGGGCCACTTGTGAGGAAAAGGCTACATTTCAAGCCTGAAGTACTGAGCTTGGCCACTCCCACATTATACAATTTAATGCCTTTGACGATGTATAAATTTCTACATTCAGAAAATAATAATACGTAAAATAGAGGGGGGAATATTTTTGTCATTAGACTACATTTTTTAAACAGAGAAGTCAATATCAAAAGAATATTGAACTCACAGATATTTTCATTAAAGTCAAGTTGGCCATATCAGTTTAAACAGTGAAGCCAAAACTAAGTCGGCTAAATAAATAGTAATGCCTCTGTCACCATAAAAAAACACTGGGCAGAAAAGGAGAATGGTTTTGAAATGGATCATTTTTCAAAGGGGCAGAGCAAAAATTAA